>VDFB02075816.1:0-35419 GCA_007258455.2 Sequoia sempervirens | reverse complement strand
GGAAAAAATCTAGTTGTGGGGTTTCTCATTTTGTCATTTGGTTGTAATCGGGTATGCTGAAAAGAGGGTTTTTAAGGGAGTCATTTGTTGTTTCACTTTTTGTGAATTTTTGAGTCATTTTTGGTCAATTTTGCTCGCAATACTGAGTATTCGAGGGTCAAATCTAAAGTGGGTTTTTGACAGATTTGGATTTAGTGTTGATTTAACTATTTTATTGCTGGCAAACTTGACTGTTGTCAAGAGGGATTTAGCTTAGTTTCGAAGGTTGTATAGGAGGATATAGCTCTATCCTTTTATTTGTATTGTGTTGTACCATTATGTTTGAATGTGTTTACTGTCTGTATGTTGACAATCCCTTCCTATTTTAGAAATCTTGTGTTGAGGCTTTTGTACTATGTAAGGATCAATTGTACCAAGGTTATGCATTGTTGGTCCTAATTTTGAACTATTGAGAAAGATAAATTAAATTTGGCTATCATGTTATAGGATGGTGCAAATGATGTAATGTGCTTCATTGTATGTGTTGTGGTATAATGATCATTTTTTGGGTTTCCTATCCATTTGTGTTATGTGTTGGGCCTCTGGAAGTATTTGAAAGTCTATGAAAGTCCTTATGAATTTTGGTTTATTCTTATTTTAGGTAGTCTCCTTTGGATGTTTAGTGCCAATCACTTATTGTTTATGTTGCTTGCTTTTGTGTGGGGCCTAGTGTTGTCTCCTAGCATAGAGGGAGTGGGCCTCAAGGTTCCACGTGGTAGGGTGGTATATGCCAACCATCTATTGGGGTTTAGGTGGTACAGTTCATATGCATCATGGAGAGTCTTTCCTTCCACTTCATTCTAGACTTAGTTTTATGGTGCAAATGATATTTCTAAGAAAATTGTGTCCAATATGTATTTTATATATATGTACCTCTCAAATGAATGAATCTTGTACATTGTAGCATTCTTGTAAAGGAAATGTAAATGAGTTGATGTAATCTTGAAGATGTATTTATTGTTGTTTATTATGTAATGGAAAGGTTAACTTAGGAATGTTGTATTTATGATGCATATGAGCATAATTTAGTAGTGGATGTGATGTATCTTTATATACCTATTTCATGGCATTAATTAAGATTAGGTTCATATTGTCATAGGGTTAGATGAGATTTAATTATATTTAAATTCATGTTGGCAATTGTAAAATGATGGTTGAGATTTAATTTTCATTCATGTTCATATGATTGAGTGGATGTATTCTTAATGTATATTATGTATTGTTATAGGCTTGGTTCTAGAGTAGATGCGTCGTAGTAGCAACGTTAGGGGACCATGGTGGATAGGTGTGTAAGTGGGCTATATTGATTAATGTTTCTTTTAGGTCATAATGTGATTACGATATAATGTTAATGTAATGATGTTATCCATGTTAATTTGTTGAGTTGCATTATTTAGTGTCACTTTAGTTTCTTTAAAAACAAAATTATTGGCATGTTATTTGTGGACTTTTGTGTTGATCTATCGGGTCCCTTAGCGGGGCGTTACACAAGGGATGGTAGACATCACACTTAATGGGTGTGTGCAAGAAGTTGAGTCCATTTTTTGACCAAAAAGTGGAAGTGATTTCCATGATTTTCAAAATTTATCACATTTGACCTAAAAACTTGAAGCACTTAAAGGTTGAATCTTTAAAAAAGTTTGTAATATGAAATATAGTACTCGAAGTCTAGAGTTTCCAAATATGTAATTTATCTTAATACCCAGATGATACAAATTGATTTTCAATAGGCATGTCTATAAACCACTATTTAAAAGTCATTTTTTTACCATACCATGCACGTTTATGTCAACCATGTATTTTGACCTAAATAATTGTATTTTTTATAATCTTTTTGGGAAAATTCTATAACACACTGAAGATTGTGCATAATATTTTTTTGTAATTTTGTGTTGGTCATAATTGTTGTTTTGAAAATCCCTTGTGTATGTCACACATAAGATGACCTAAACTTATCATTTTTTGATTTTTTTTCAAATTGAAAAGAATTTTATGAATATTGTGCACGTATAATTTATTTTTCAAAAAAATATTTTAATAAAAATTTATTAAAATAATAAGAAAACGTAATATTTCAAGTTTATGGACCAGTTTCATCAAAAAATATTTGAAAAATAGAAAAAATAAACCAATTGTAGAAAAAATTACATATTTGGAATCTAAACAATCTCATCTATAATGGGTTTCAATTTTGTCAAAAAATTCTGCAAAAAACCATCTTCAGACATATGTCCAAAGTTAATCTTTTCTAATGACACTGACATGACCTTCAAGTTGCAGGTCAAAGCAAGTCCAAAGCTAAGGGTCAGATCCCCAAGCCTTTTTTCTGACTTGAAACCCATAACACAAACTGGGCCAAAAATTGAAATTTTTAGAAACGAGATCCCGATCTCATTTCTAGAATGGTCCTCTTTTTTATTTTTAAAAAATAAAAAAATTAAGCCTTTATGAAACAGGATTTTGTTTTGTTTTTTTCTAATTTCGAGTTTTTGGCTAATTTTGAAACTTCCACAAGAAGTGGACTCATCTTCTTGCTTTTACCCTAGTACTTGTAGAAATATTTTAAGAGCATCCCAAGTTTGTCCATGAGAAAACATATCAACAAGGTTAGGTAACAAGTCTTATTCTCACACTCAAGACCTAAATTTGATAGCCATATGACCATATTTATGTATATTTCCATAAAATACAATCAAAATTTTAAGAACACTATATTACATGAAAGGGGAGATTTTTCTTGTAGTATCAAAAATTATAAAGGGTTATAGTTTTGTATATGTATATTCTTTTCAAATAAGATTTTATATTATATGTTTTTTTCTCGTACCATAAATATTCTAAAGGGTTGTAGTTGTATTTATATCTAATTTATATAAAACTTAATTTTCTATAAGACCTATATTAGTTAGTCAATTTTGGAGAATATTTCCTACAACATGGCATAGACTAAGATTACACTTCAAAAAGGCCACAAATTTTTGTCAAAGATCAAATCTAACATGTAAAGCTTCCAAATACTAGTGAAGACTATAACATATAGTAAGCAATTGTGAAAATATGTGTATCTTTATAAGTGTTTTACTCATGGATGTATGTTTAAAAGTACTATATGTGATTGATAACTAATTCCTAACCTTATTTTTTTTATATTATGCAATCTATTTGCTTGTAAACACCTAAATTTGGACACTACATTGGTCCAAATTTATTCCCTTTGTCTAAACGTCCTCTTATTTGCATTAATTAAATGTAATATAAGCTATTATTTAATTAGCTGCTTCTAAAGTTCTTCTAATCCCTAAGGTATTTAGTTAAATAATTAAATACCTTACTCTTCAATCCCCCCTTTCATCAAATGAATTAAATAAATATGACATTTATTTAATTCCTCACATGCCACATATTTTTCTTAATCTTAATCAATCTCCTAATCTCTTCATTAGGGACGTGCACATGCCTAATCCCTGATTAAGATGTGTCACATCCTCCAACTTTTGCAAGTTGGATTCTAATCCTCATTAACCCTTAATTATCCTCTAATTACTGATCAGTTAAGCCTAATCAGTACCTTGGTCAGCTCTCCCCATCCCCCAAGGAATTTTTAATTCCTTTTTATTCATTCAAGACTCCTCTCTTCCCCATGTGAATTTTTAATTCACTTTTATTCCTCCAAGGAATCTTCTATTCCCTATGCAAGTTCTAGAACCTTTGACTTGTCACATCCCTCACATGTTCCAAAGTCTTCTACAATCTTTGAATTGCCACATTAGTCACATGTGGACAAGTGCTTCCCTTTTTGGAACCTTATCTTGTCCATGGGTTTCTTCCAAGCATGTGAATTTTTAATTCACATTTATTTTTCCAACTACTTTCCTCTTCCCCATGGAGATTTTTGAGGAATACTAAAACTCCTCTCATATCACTTTCCAACCATTTGGGAATAAAAACTTGCCTTTTAAGGCAATATTCTCCTCCCTCAATGTACTTTCAAAGTACTTGTCCTTCTTCCACATCATGTACCCTCCTTCCATCCCATCATGTCATTTGGACATTTCATCCTCCACATGGCAAGATGTGAGGGCTTGTGAGTCCTCAACTCACTATAGCCCTACATCTTGGCCATGGTGGCCCAATCTTAACTATCCATTTCTCTAGAGAATTCAAATTTTTCTATAAATACCCCCTATTTTCTCTCATTTAAGGACCTTATGCATTTGATACCAAACTCATTCCATTTTTCCATTGGAAACCATACTTATCCAATTTGCACATTTTTCCTTCATCATAGCACTTGAATCCACTATTCATCCACTTTCAACCATCTTGCATGTCTTTCATCTCATTTGCCATCCAAGGAGCAACATCACGAATGGAATCAAGGGCCAACCAAGGACAATGCGAATAGAAGGTATATCATTTGTTTTGCTTTATCTTGCTTTTATTTGTGTTCATTGTAGCCTAATCAAGAGGTCGTCTTGTGTTTTTTTCTCTTGCATTTTCAAATAGATCACAAACACCTGCACACACTATCAATTTATGTATTTTTAGATGTATTATTATGGAAAAGAAGAGGAAGAGCAATCGTTTCCTTCCTCCTAGACCTCTTGGGTGGCCTATTGTGAGAAACTTGTTTCGAATAGGGAGAATTTCAAATGAAGCTCTATGGGCCCTATCTCACCAATAGGGGCCTCAAGCCTCTCATTACTCTCTCTCTAGGAATTAAAACTTCAATAGTGGTTTCCACTTGTAAAATGGCAAAGGAGGTCCTCAAAACCCATGACCAAATATTTACTACTAGTCAAACCATAGGTACTAAAAAGTTTCTATTTTTTTTCTTAAAAGAAAAAATAGTATTAATGCTCATTATGTTATTCAATTCAATATTGAAGAGGGAAAGCTATAGAATATTAGTTCAATTTCACTCTTTCTAATATTTTAAGTTAAATCTAGCATTGATGTTGTGGTAGAACATTAATAACCCATCATTTGAAATGAAACTTCAATATTCAATCAAACTATTACATTTTTCCTTTTCTCATTTGAATGGGTGGCCACTTGGTAAAACTATTACATGATAATTATTAATGAGCAATTTTTAAGCTCCTATCATATATGAAATGAAGTATTTAAAAGTGTGTTGATTGTAAACTATGGAAGCATACAAAAATGACATGGTAATCTTTAGACTTGTGGGCCATGAACCATTTTTTTTTCTAATAATACCTAATGTTGCATGCAAATACCACAAGATCATTTGTGTACTAAGAATTACATTAGTGCCTACATGCTATATTGAAAGGAAGTAAGGTATACAAAATTTATTCCCACTAAAATTATAAGGAAAGTGATGTGCAAATTTCAATATTTTAACAATTACAAAAGGAAGAAACACATATAAACATAAAATAAATAATTTACCATAACATAGGTGTACATGGAAAAAATTCTTTTGGGAGAAAAAAACCACTCCAAATTAGCCCATGTAAACAACATAAATATAATACACTTGTAGAGAATCCTTCATTTAAGACTATCACCAACTAGAGATTTGGAAGAATTATGGCAACTTAACAATATCCACAAAAATCTCACATAAAATCCATCAAAAGAACCTAATATATAGGAGATACAATACCTGAAATCATTAAATGTTAATTAGAAAAACATGAGCTAAAAGCACCCAAAAATTTCCACCCAAATCCTTAGCTTAGAAATCCAACACCCAAATCGTAAGATGAGTCCACGAGCTAAAAATAACATATTTCTTCCACATGACATAAGGTCTCATTATAATTCATTTACCATATTGGGAACTACATTTTTGGTTTATGTGTCATAGAAAAATGGCCCCTTATCATTTTCATGGCATTTTAGGTCTTGTTTCATGGTGTTGGAACTATGTTGCTCTGCTTTTATGTTGTAACATGGCTTGAACATGTTAATTTAGGTACTAAAATTCAAATAACGACATCTTGTGAAGGTGTGGTGAAGTGTTTGTAAAGACATTTCTACATTCTTCTAGACTCTATTTAATCTGGGTACCTAAAAGCCACCTTTTACTCATCAACAAGTCCTATTTTGAGAGTGTTGTAAAGAGTCTTGTAACAAGCTTTCACACTCTTCTGAGCATATTTCACTATTTTACACTTTTCTCATGCTTTATTTGAGTCTTTATGCCCTGATATGACTTAATTAAGTGTATTTTTGAATGTTATCCCAACAAATAACATTAAATACAACATTATTCTTGACACTTGTTTTTAGGTCCTAGGTGGGACCCATTCGCCATGGGTGGCGAATGAGTCCCCCTTGGCTCCAAATTCAAAAATTTTTAAATTTCCTTTCAGAATTTTACTCAAAATCACTTGATGTCGGCTTATAATGAGGTATTAATGGATTACTAAGGCACAAAATTGTATAAATACTTTTTTGTTCATCTCATTTTTACATCTCTCCTCATTCATTCAAGCATTCCATATCATATTCAAGCATTCAAGCATTTTACATCATCTTTTCAAGCACTATTCAAGCACTTTGAATCAACCATTGACATTACTTCATATTTGCATCATCAAGGGTTAGGTAAGTTGATAGCACTTGCATGTTATTATTTTATCCTTCTCTTTCATTTCATTATCTTTTTCCGAGGGTTTAATTACCAAAGAAGTGGGGTTTGACCAGGGCAAACCCCCATTCACTAACCCTAAACCAATTTTCCCCTATTGCATGTTTGTTTGCAGCCTTTTGTGTGCAAATTTGACAAGTTTTTAGGTGTTGAAGATTGGTTTTCAATTCAACTAGCTACTTCAAGTCAACTTAAGTCAATTTCAAGCCTAGAGAGTTATTTATTTGTTTTTTTTTCTACTTGAGCTGACTTCCATGACTAGACAAGCCGGAGACATTTCGGATCACGGTGTTGCGATTTGTCTCCTAATTTTGAGAAATTTGTGAGAGGATTGATTAAGCCACACATGTGAATGAGTCCCTATAGGGGCCCGAAATTGAATTTTTCCAAATTCTTGATCGATAGAAAAACTACTCACACTTTTTCACTGTAGGAGGAGGTTGATTCCACCGGTGAATGGAGTCCCACTATGAAAAATTAGTGATCTTAGCCAGCATCCAAAACATTCTAGGTTCATCACATTTTTCCTAGGTGCACTATGATTTAACCCATCTCTTTCTATTCTGCACATTTAATTCATTTTTTTCATAGTTTGCATATCACAATGTGTTTTCAAACATAATTGTAATTACACTTTTACATTCATTTTCATTTATTTAGAATATTCAATTGCATTTATTTAAGTTCATTTACATTAAACAACATTGCATACATTTTTATTCGAGTGAATCATAAGCATTTTTGGCCCTATCTCTCTCCTTTTAGGTTAAAAACCCTAGAAGTGCAAGAGTAGTCCATAGGGTCCCAAAAATATATGTTTCAGTTTCATTATCTCCAACCAAAGATTCCTTATGATGCATGTCGTGACACACATCATAAGTTGTTCAACAAAATTTTAAATCCTCCTTACAAGTCTTTTATGTGTCCAACACATTTTTACATGTCCTACACAAAAGGTCCAACTTTTGGAGTCCATAACTTTTGATCTAAGAGGCTAATTAGGCTCATTTTTTAAAAAAAATAGATCTCAAATAGATCTACACAATAAGCACCCCTACAACCAATGCCAAACAACCCAAAATACTTATTTTTGATAAAAACCAACTCTATAGCCTAAACATTACACTTTTTGTAATTTTAACATTAGGAACAAGGTTGATATGCCTTTCCTAACACCATCTAGTACAATTTATTTACATGCGGGATATTATTGGAGATCCAATTGAATCTATCAAGTTGGGAAACAACACTACCTACTTGAAATTTGGTTGTGCAATCATTAGTGTTTTAAGTGCGAAATTCTTTGAACTATTGAAACTTTTAACTCATGTCACTTATACTCATGTTTTAGCCTCCAAGTTAGGCATCAAGTTAATAGAGATAAAAATAAAAACACTTGTCTATTCCTAAGATCTAATACAAATACCCAAGGTATAATCTAGTAAAGGAATAAAAATCATATTGCAAGCTATAGATCTAGGCATTTTATGATTGAAAGGATCCATATAATTTCTATCATTTATAATTTATACAAGTAGATATAGCATAGCAATGTGTGATTAGATTTAAAAAATTTGTATGGTTTATTTCAATATCTAAAATTTTGGATGTAATCCTCTATTTTATTTATATCTATAGTAAGCCTTCATCTTCAAATATAGCTCTAAGGAAGAATGCAAGCCTCCCACAACAAAAATTGTTTTCCTAAGTTACAGTTATCATGTGGTTCTAAGTTTCAAGGGAGAAGATGCGAGGACTCTAGTTGATTATCTCCTTGAAGCTCTCTCCACAATAGGACTATGCATCTATAAAGATGATGACAATTTGCAAAAGTGAGAAGATATTTTGTCAAGCTTGGAAAGATAAATTGAGATTAATGTGATATGTGTTCCTATATATAGATTAGGAGATATATAATAGTCAGTGACACAATAGGGGAAAGAGTCATGTAATATAGGGATTATTTGGTTCTAGATTAAACATTCAAGAGAGATTTTATATTTCATGATAATCTAGTCAATAATTAAATCAACTACATGGATATTAATGAGTCACAAGAAATATAATATTCCACAATAATGTGATGGTGTGCACACATTCCCTTAGTGAGGAGCACTAAAGCATATACATAAATGGATGGTTGAGATTAAAAGGGCTATAATAAAAATATATTGAACTTTTATTTTTAAAATAATAGTATTTAATAGTCATGAATGATAGGAAACAAAAGGTTCTTGGCCTTGCATGTATGGCACTTAAAACAATATTATTTAAATGGTCATAAATGATGGGTAAAAATATATCGTAATCTTACATTTATTACATGATTCTTACTTTACTTGGTGTGTGTTACTTGTTTGAACCCCCTTACATGATGTTGCTTTACCTCATGATGAAATTTTTCAAGCAACTCATGATGAACTCAATTCAATGTTATTAATGCTTTATTGTTTGAAGATAGTACAATTCATGTAGTTCAACTGATGCTATAGACATTTAGTACATTATCCCTAACATCTAATGATGTTTCTTCATTAATTTTAGATGATTTATCTACTAAGGATCTTCATTACTCTTGTTTACTTGATGAAATGGTTTACCCTCTTTGTCACATGATATTACCATGGCTAAAAAGGATATTTTTTCACAACTAACTCATGATAGTGATATATTTTTTGTAAATTTTTGTGTTTGATCCTACTCCTTATAGTGCATATATCATTAGAGATCTAATGATTGATGGATTTAATGAAGATCAAAGTACATACTTATATGTTAAGTCATTTTTCTTCATATATTATGACCACATACACAATGATATATTCAAGTAATGAATGCATTTAAAAAACTTTCACTAATGAGGCTTTGCAATGTTTTGGTGCACGTCTCATACTTCTTATAGTGCATGTATTTATATTAGTTGTGATTTGATTGAATACTTTAATAATCTACCTAAAGTATACTTAATGTATTAAATTCTTACTTGTGATTTTATTTAATACTTTTAATAATCTCCATAAAGTATACTTACATAGTGGCACAAATCTCAACCTCCAGTGGTCATTCACTACAAGGTCTTTATAAGTTCATCTATGATTTATAATTATATAATAGTCTTAGATTCATATATAACAAGTCTATCAAGGAACGTTTATTCATAATATTTTAGGGACTTTATCCAAATATTCAATTGTTTATGTTGGATCATTAGGTTCAACGATGGAGTTTGGAGTGCTTCTAGAATATAGGAGCATTCAAACCAATAACCAAGGATGTGGAATAGGTTGGTGCATATCAAGGAAGGTGTAGAGCCCTTCTAAGATGCATCTAGTTGAATTTGTATGCTTGAAAAGTACCTAAAAAGGTGAAATTGGAAAGCTTTCCCCTTTAACAAGACAACATAAAAAATCGTTGTTGAACATGGAAATTCCCTAATGAATATAGAATCACTAGACTAGTGAACCAACTATTAAAATAAATGAATGTGTGTTTTATGTACATGTCAATGAGAGTTAGAATGTAAATAGCTTTGGAATGTTAATGTCATGTCCTAAATTTATAGATAGGGAAAGAACACAACTAAAAAAATTTAGCCAGAGGACCAAGCCTCAACAAGGATTTTAGGGTGGTCAATCTATACCATGGCAATCATAGGGTCACTATAGGGATCAATGTCCATAGGCACAAGTTGTCACTCCAACATGTTCTCAAAATTCTTTTCAAGGAGGACATAGCGGATCTATTAGGACCGGTGGACAACAATTCAATAGGACATGATCATCTCAGGTTTAGACTAGAGCTGCTTGCTTTGTATGTGATGCAGTAGGAAATTTAGCTAGAGAGTGTCCTCAGGGTTTTTCAGTTGGAGGGTAGTGTGTAATAGGCTCTGCGAAGACAATGGGAGATGTAGGAAATTTTCATCAAGAATTTGTGGTAGTTAAAAACCACCAAGCAGAGCATCAAGCCATAGTTATTGAGGCCCCTGGTGGAGTTGAATGAGTAGCTAATGTTGGAGCCCATTTGTATTTTGGCTCGATGGATGCAAGGATTTCGAGAGTGAGAGCTAGACCATGTCATGGTTTAGTGGGACCGACGTGATGAGGTTGTAGCTACACAAATGGATGCCTCTCACTTGAGAGCACTATACCCTCACCTCTATGATGACTTCCAAGAGGAAGCTCATTCCTAGAGGGGGAGGATGTGAGACCCACTAGTGATACTTGATATGATGCTAATTTATTCTTTTGGATAGACGTAGTTTTATTATCGTATTGATTATTAGACATTACATTGTGATGCAAACTGATGCTTTATGATACTATTCATATTATGATGTTTTTGACATTAGACTTTTTATTTAATTTCATATTATGATGATTTGAACATTAGACCTTATGTTTCATGTTATTGATGATTATGGATGCATGAGTAGAATTGATGAAATGATAATTGTGATATGGATATTAATTGTGGTTCATTGGGATGAGTTAAATTATAGAGTTTTAAATGAAATTATGAAATTGTGAATTATGGATCTATGAGACTATTATAACTATGAATTGGGTGATGAAAATTGTATGATGTGAATATATATATATATATATTTCATTTTCTTTGATTATACTATTTTATTGGACATATTAATGTGTGAAACTAAGTGTGTAGGTACAAATTCCATGGCCAATGGAATTGGAGGTCTTCAAGGAACCTAATGTGATAAATCTTGTGAATGCCAACTATAGTCCATTTGGAGGGACTATAGTCTTAATGTGATGTAATTTATGTGAAGTGGATTGAGACATGAATGTATTTTATTATAAAGTTTTTAAGTCTTTAAGTTGTATTTAATTTGTAAATTTTATATTTGATGGTATTTTGTGTTTTTAATTTATTTGACTCAAAAGGGTTGAAAAAATGGTTATTTTATGTAATTATGTCATTTTTAAACCCCTAGGGTGTTAATCTAGTGGTTAGGTACTCAATATAGCTCATATTTTTGACTAAGCTCAAGTTATGACCCATGTTAAGTGCCTATTTTGAAAAGTGACGAGTTTGGAGTTATTAAGGGAAATGCGTGGACTAATTTTCAATAACAAATTCCTTAATGCATGGGATGTTTTGAAAAGAGATCTTGAGTTGACTTGTCTTTCTTCAACGAGGTTGAGTCTTTTTTTGAAAGAAGTGGATTTAACTCCTTTATTTAGTCTTTCACTCAAGAGAACTTAAGGGGAGTGTGTGCATGCAATGAGGTTATGGGAATGAGATTCTATTTATCTCTTTATTTTTCTTGTTTTATGAGTTCTTTTTTTTTTCTTCTTAAAATTAAATAAATAAATATAAATATATATATATGATAAAGATGAATAAATAAATAAATAAATAAATACAATATATATGTAAGAATTAAATAAAAGAAATAAAAATAATTAAAAATAATAATAATAAATAGTGGTATTACTATAGAGTTTAGTACTAAAAATGAATAATAAATAAAATCATTGGTGTTAAGAGAGTGTTCTTATAATAATCTTATTAACAATGATATGGTGGTAATAAAAGAATTGCAAGCAACAATGAGTTGTCAATTTAGTAGTGTTTATATGTTGTTACAAAAAAAATGTTAGTTGTGTTTTTTCCCTATGTGTAGATTTAGGGCATGACAATTGAATGTTTCATTTGGGTGATTCATATTTTTTCACTTTTCTAGAAGTGAGGAGTCTATTTCAAGGTTGTGGATAAAGTTTCCAAGGTTGGTTAGATTGTTGTAAATGATTATGGTTATGCATAAAAGTAGGAAATCTACTTGTATGGAGGTAGAGAAAGAATGCAATAGTAGATATGTGATGTTTTAGTTGTTTCAACACACCAATGGGTGTCTAATGCAGGAGCATCGTGCTCCATCCCCTTTGTCTGACAACAAATGGAGTTATGTCGATGAGACTTGGACTTTCAGCAAGACACTCATGAATGTCTCTTCGACATTCTTTGTTGAGTGGTAGTGTGATGGGTGCATTGGTGCTATGTCAGCGAGAGGCATGCTAGTTGGTGAGAGATCTATCGAAGTCTCTTTGACAAGGCGAAGTCTTATCGATGTCGATGTGACATATGTCATTCGACGTGAGATCTTTGAATGTTTGTTCGACATTCTGTTGGTGCTAATAAGAGTTTTATCGGTGAGACCTAGTGGGTTCAATGTGAGATCTTGTTGAGTCTTGGCGACACTCCAACAAGGGTGTTATCGATGTGACATGGTGGCATTGGGGTGAGACCCTCTGAAGTCTTGGCGACATTTTGATGGGGAAATGAACAAGGATGGTCAACACAGTGGATAATGATGAGTTGGATCATGACACTTGGCAACACAATATTAGGCGTATTCCACATCATTGTTGTGGAATACATGTTCATTGGACAACTCGATAGAGCTGCTAATTATGATGTAACCACTTGGAGATCTCAGATGTTGATTGGATGACTAGATGAAGCTCTTGATAGCGAGGTAACTATATGATGGAAACTACGACATAGAGAGAGAAATATCAAGGTCGACCTAAAGGATGAACACAAGTATAAAGAGGTGGCAAAAGATAAGAGTGATTAGCTAACAGGAAAGGGAGGCAGTGGAAGAGAAGCCTGAAGAAAGAAAGGTGCCAAGTAGGGTGCTAGAATAAAGGTGCCAAAGTAGGGTGCCAGAACTATGTGCTAGAGTAAGCAGGCCAAAGAGTGTAGGCCAGAGCATGTGAAAAGAAGGATTGTAGCTAAGGTTCTGATTTGCATGTTAGCAGACATTTTGTAATTAGCCATTGATGGCTTGAATGATGTAATGTCTTCTCAGTAATAAAGAAATCTTTATTGTACAATTTTTGTGTGTAAACTTGTGTTGATCTTGTTGTGTGTTGTGAATTGGCTGCGAGATTATGACGAATTGATATGGTCCTTCGGTCTCGACTTCATTAGTGTCGTATTGCTTGCAAATTATGTGTTTATTGGAGTGAGAAAAGAGATAAATATTCTTAGATTTTTCTCCAATTTATATAATTTTTGTAGATAATAATTGTATTGATTCTCACTTCTTGTGTGTTTCCTCCATTTTTTATTGTATGTGTGTTTGTTTTAGTTAGTTTACTTAGCTATTTAAATGGAAATTTATATTAATTGATTGCTTTTTAATTGTATTATTTTAGGATTTGGGATAGTTATAAATTTAGCTCTTTACATATCATGACCATGGTAAACATGATTGTCATTATGTCCCATAATATTAGTGAAAAACATAGACTGCATCTTTTTACCATGTCTTCCAACACATTAGTCAAAAAGTGGGTATATCTTATCAACATATCTTCCAACACATTGGTCAACTATCAATAGGTAAGCATATCTTAAGTATGAATTATCTACTCAATCTCACATTTACATATCATTTCATTTTTCATTCTTAGTTGTTCAAGTATGATTTTAAAATTTTAATTCATGATCATGCTCAAATTTTGTCTCCTCTCCTTGATATGTGTGTGCTCCAAGTCATAGTCCATATAATTTGAGGAGCATACTATCTAATAGTTATTATTTCAATTTATGTGCATTCTCACATGTGACACAACCTTGCTTTAGTTGCTCAAATATTTTAGTTCCAAAAAATGTATATCCTCTTATCATATTTTTCTCTTTATTTCTACTTTAGAATGTATGCACACTTAGTTTTGTACAAAAATCAAAGTGGATAAAAATGTATAGGAGAAAAGTGTATACCCTTACACTTTCTCCCACTCGTTTTGCACTACTTGTGTGCATGTTACTTATCAACTTGCATTGAGCTTCATCAACATCCAATAATCAACTCATTGACATTTTTTTTCACGATCAACATTGACATTCATTGCCACCCTTATCTCTTTACCATTTTTAACTTAATCGTAGGTGCCTAACTAAGTTATAAGGAAGTTGCAAACTTCAACACTCACATAAAGGTTCCTAACGATATTCCTTAGCACTACATTGTTATATTTTCATATGTATACATCAAGTGATCATTTTTTATTGGTATTGAAGACCTATTTCTATAGAGGATAGAATAATTTGATCGAGACATAATTGTGCCAACTATATAGGATCGTGTGTGTGGTCATGTCCCAAACTCATATTCCCTATTTTATTGACTCTCCAATCTAAAATCCAACCTTACTTCTCATTTGATAGGTCTTTATTACAATATCCCATCAATCAAAGTACTCATCACAAAAATTTCAAGGTAAGTTCTAATCCATGTTTGTTTCATTTAAACATAAGCCTATTTTCTATTTCAACTAATTCATCCATATTATTTCACACTCAAATCCTTAATTTATCTAGGGTTTGAATTGTAAGGACTTATCCATTAGTTATGTTTGTAGGTGGTGTGTTTATTTCCTCTATATTGTTATAATATTCAAGATTTTTTTAATATACACATTAATTATTGTTCTTTTATATTTTTTACATTTATAATATTTAGTTTTTCACCTTTTTTTAAATCTTTTTAATTTTAAGGTTTTATTCATTTTTTTGCACTTTTCCTCTTCATTTTGAGCATTGCTTTGATTTGTTTGTCTCAAATACAATGAGTAGTGTACAAGTGACATATTTATTCATAAAAGTTTATAAATGACATTATTCTAAATTGTATTTTGATTCCATTCATATGAAGAAGTGCCTCCTTCAAGCTCTCCTTTGCTCTTGTACATTCTTTTTCTTTTATTAATATATGCATTTTTTCAATTAAAAAAAATCATATGAAAAACCTTTGTTTGCTCTCCATATTTTCTATTTCCTACCTTGATCAATTTCACAAATATATACAAATTTGGTTCAAATCTATAAATATAATTTGACCTTATAATTTTTAGATTTTAAAATTTAAAAAAAAACTTAAATGAACATAACAATTTAAAAACCTAAAAAAATATAAAATTGTTGATAATAACAAAATTAGATAAATTAAGTTTTAAAACCTAAGAAAATAAAAAAAGCATTATCAATAAACATGACAACTACTCTAAAAGTTAATTATGTTCTAATTAAATTTTTATCTCTATTCATGTGAAAAGGTAAAAAGTAATAAAAAAAATTTAATAGAAAGAAATAAATTATATAAGAAAAGGTCGTCAACATATTGCCAAAAAGTAAATATCAACAATATCAATACAAGTGTTAAAACAAAACAGCAACCTCAAACACAAACCAAGTTATAATTCAGTGATGGAAAGATAATTTAAAAAATGATATTTTAACCGTCCATATAATAAATTATTATATTTTAGTCCAAATTGATTTACAATTTTTTTGCATGAAAACGTATTATCTACGAATGTGTCGGTGGGATAATTATATGTTGAGATAATATCGAAGATTTAAAACGAGCAAAAAACAAAAATGTTGGAAGGCGTGCGTGGTGTCGGTGGACTTAAATTAAAATATGTTTTTTATTTATTTATAATTCTTCAATCACTCAAGACAACGACGTGTTTATCCCTTGACTTCTCGGGAGTCGTGAAAGTGCAGTTGGACAATACAATTTGGTTTCCTCATAAAATAAAAAATGATGTTTACGTTTTCCTTCTTTTTAGTATAGATATTCCTCGACTAGGTGAGATGGGACCATGTTTTATGACTCATCATACCGAACACACTTGTTTTAGGAAATATCATGAATTTGTGGTATTTTTTAATTGGAATGTTATCTCTAATATTTATATTAAAAAGTATGTAGGTAAATTTGGAGTAAAAGAGGCTATATGTATTTACTAGCAATCTTATTTAGATATATAATGGACATATTATTGATGTAAAATTGTGTGTGTGTACGTATGTATGTGTATATATACAAATTTTCATAAAGTAACATGTTTGGAATACCATTAGTGACTAAAATTATCTCCCAATCTCTAGAAAAATAAGGACACCTTCTTCTAAATGCGAATTTAGGAGAGCATGATGAAAACATTGGATAAAATCATCATTCTCTAGCATAGTTGCCTCTACTTGTTCTAGGAGATGATTTAATATAATATTTTTCTTGCATCATGCAAAGGGTTTTACTTAATCTTGGGGAAAATGTACTTTAGGAAATGATAGTTAAATGTAACCTCCTCTATGACAAATATTTCAACTTCCAAATTTAAGGGAAAGCACTAGGTTACGTCTAATGTTATAGGGCAACATGTGTGTCAAAGGCATAATCTTCACCAATTATGTGTAAACTAAAAATAATTTTTAACCAACTAAAATATGCAATTTATTAAATAATGTCAAGAGAACACAATCTTTTAAAATACAAATAAATAAATGGAATCAATACATTTTGATCAACATATATCTATAATTGATGACAACAACCAAATATCATTATTTATTTTATAGACACCCTACATATAATCTATCAAATATTTATCACATTATCTATTATTTTATCATTAAAGTCTTTTAAAATATGGTCCTTATCTATAAATGGAAAACTTATTAGTTCTTTGTAAATAAATTATGTTCATTATCCATATTGGTTCTATTCTAGATATGTTGGTTTTTAAAATTCATACTAGCTTGGGAAGATAAAATAAAATGAGGCATGTCTTCCATCTATGAGATATAAAATAATCCAAATGTAAAATGTGATATATAAATAGCCAATTATAACATGCCTTTTAGAAATAGTTAAATGTAAAATAATATCCATACAAAGACAACAATACCATTCAAGAACATATGTATCTCATTTCATAAACAATATGAATCTAAAACATATAAACATGTAACTAGCTTGATCAATATGACTATAAATATTTGTGGATATTGACCATTTAATAACACCTTTAGGTGTTGTACTAGTTAATATGAGCAATATGCACACAAATTTATCTAGATAACTACGTTGAGGATATAAGTATTAGAATATTGAAATATCAAAACCAAAATAATTAGGAAAGTAAATGCCAAAGATAGGGCACTTAGCTATAGAACAAAGAAGAATGTATGATCCAAATATTTCTCTTAGTTCCACCTATCTCAAGACTAAAATTGGTTCCTCTATATTTGCACTTTTATTTGACATGTTAACAATATATTAGCTCTACATGAGGTCATATCCATTGGTTAGGGAAAAGTTTATGGGCACAAAACTAATCTATAGCTAATGAATTTCATCTAGAACAGTGCACACTCCTTTATAATTCATCTAATTCTATGTGCTTCATTGAATGTTGAGGACTAGTGGTATTTAGAAGCACCTAGAGGTGATTTTGGGATCTCAAGAGTCATATTTTCTAAGATCAACCCCCTTTTATGGGGTTGAATTTATGATCATGGAAATGATCCAGGACAATAATATTTATACATGCAGATGCTCTAGAATTATATGGTGCAAAATAAGATTATTTTCAAGTGTTCCTAGAATGCACCTTTTATAAGTGTGAATGATATTCAATGTTATTCTCTAATGTCAAATGAATGTAATTAAATACCTTTAAATACAAGTACATAGCAATAAATTATACAAACACATGTTTAGTGGGCTCATATTATGTAGTGAAATGGGTGGGGTTCAACCAAATTTAAATTTGAAATTTGAAATTTAAGGGGCCAAATCTCATGCCAATATGATTGACTTGAGACAAAAATGTGCTAGAGTTAATATGGAAACAAAATATTTGGGAATGAGTGCATAAATAAGCATAATAAATAGATAAACACGATGAATGTATCACAATATGTGTATATAGACAAATTGGAGATAAATTAAGGGAAATTCACATGGATGGGGATGAGTAAAGATACAAGAGAATGAACCCAAATTTACACAAGCATGCACCATTTATCATAATGTAAACATATTAATGGACATTATCATAGAATAAACCCAAATCTAAATGGAAATTGGCATGAGTATGCAATTTTTTCCACTATAAATATAAAATTACTGATAATAACATAAAAAAATGGTTAAGTTAATTTGTAAATATTAAGAAAATAAGAAAAAAACGTAATGGACATAATTCCATTCTAATTATGTTGATATGCATTCCCCTCTAGAGTGAAGTGAGCTCCCATACACATACTTTATGAAATTGATGGTTTCAAATATGAGATAGTTTTTGGATGACCATATGAATGATCTTAGCTATTAATGTCAAAATCACATCAAGTATAGCTAGAGTATTTTCTTTTTTATATTGCTAGTCTCATACAATATTTCTAATATGAAATTCAGGAAAGTATGCTTGATACAAGTATGCCTTATCACATATCCAAGGTACATTTGATCAAGGTCATAGCCACATGTCCACTATTGTAGTTCCACAACCCTTTGACTACCACCATTGAGTGTGAAGATTCTATCACATAGATCTCCATATCAAGACACCAAAGGTGGTGGTCTAGATCATCTAGAATGTACAAAACTTTAACTAGCTCAAATTTCCTAATGTAATATATGAAAATCCATTCCACAAAGCATTGATTTTATTCAATAAAGTGGTGCAAAATTATAAACATGTAAGGTGACAATTCATTCCAAAGAACTTAAGAATTTACATGTACACCAATTGGTACATATGGTTTTGGTAATAAATTTGAGCAACTTTAAGCAATGCTTATTTTATATGTTAGAAATTTGAAAGTCTAATTTGAAATTAATTCCCATTAGATTAGAGTGCAAGTGCATACCTCCTAAACTAGATAACTATTATTTTGTTTCCTAATTTTAAAAGGAGGGAAAACCACCTAGGTGGTAGGCGTAAAGTTTTGTTGAATGGTCATGGGCAATCAACTAATTTTGTTGAATGATTATATATTTTGTTATCACTAATAAATAAGTACAACATATAGGGTTTGTTTTTAAAGGTGTTTCCAACTCTCTTCCAAATAGGAATGACAAGTTTCAAATAGCCATGCATCAAAGAGATTAAAATGTATTAATATTATATTAATCTAATGAAATATCATGATAAGAGATTTTGTCAATACCTTTAATTCAACAAATTTATTTTCAACCCTACATGATGTGACATTGAATCCAAGCTAGTATTCCCATCCATGTTAAGAATATTTTGGATGAATAACTTCTAATAATAACTATCAAACTTCTTTGATGACTATAAGACTTGCTTGATGACAAGCTTGTAAACCACTTCATGTGCTTTTGCTCAACTCTTCATGGAACAAGAACATTTTGGACAATGTTTTGAGGGGATATTTTGATAGGATCATGCAAGTTAGTTTCCCTATTTTTTTCTTCACTTTAAGTGCAATAGATACAAAGTGGATAAATTTGTAGAGCTTGTTGTGTTTTCAAATATGAAATCGATTATGTCATAGATGTTGCACTCTTTTGTAAAATAAGTGAAAAAAAGTGTAGAGAAAATCTTGCTAGCTTCTCAAGCTACACATATTTTGGCATCTCACACAAACAATAAGTGGAGGAAGATTTTAGTTCCAACAATTGTTCTTGTGATGTACCTTTCTTCACAACCATTCCTATTAAAGAAGCATATGCTTTTGAGTCCTCTTGTTTGAGTAAAATACTATTATATAAATTATTCTACAACATTACCATTAAAATTAGGTCATCTATAAATGGTATTATGGAGCATTAGGAGAGGATAGAAGGAACTTATAATCCATAGCATGTTTACTACAAACCTATAGATTCTACCATCACATTTGATAATAAATTCCCTCATAATCAACTAGATGGATTGAATATAGATGAGCCTAAAGAGTGGAAAATCCTATCTCACCTCCACTTAGGCATTTCAATAAAATACAAATATTTTCTCCTCTACTTACATATCACCATTATTTTTAATTATAATTATTGTTTCAACTTTCAATACTAATGCATCCACAATCCATTCCATCCTCCATGTTCTAATAAAAAATATGGATTATCTCAAGGGGAAAACTATACTTACAACATTTTAGGAGAGCATATAATACAATCAATAAATTTTAATTTCTTGAATGTCATCTCACACAAAAAAAAATGGAGGAAACTTATGTAGTTCTAATATTTTGTTATGTGACATCTTACTTCACAACCTTTCCTTCTAAAGAATGAGATGCTTTTGAGTCTACTTTTTGGAGTGAACTCCTATTATATAAAATTTTCCACATTATCAAAAATATTGACTCATAAAGGGATGGTATTATGAAGCACTAAGAGAGAATATAAGGCTCTTACAATCCATGGCATGTTAACCACACACCTCTACGTTCCACTACCACTAATAATGAACACCCTCTTAAAATCAATTAGATGGATTGAATGTAGATGATCCTAAAGAGTGGGAACTCCTATCTTACCTCTACCTAATAATTTTAATTGATCTTTGAAATAGTTTCTTCTCCATTCAAATCATCATTATTGTTGCTATCTTTGAATAGTGTTGCAACATTAAACATTGATGCATCCATAACCCATGCCATCCTTTACATTCCATTAAAAGAGATTATTCCTCTTAAGGGATAAGAATTGTCAATATTTTATAAGAACATGAATTTCATTCACTGCATTCTAATTGATTGAATGAAATCTTAGACAATTAATAAGTGGAGGACGTATGCATTTCCAATAATTGTTCTTGTGTGACACCTTGCTTTACAATGATTATTGCTAGAGAATGAGATGATTTGTAGTCCCCTCAATGTTAAATTTAGACTATATTATATAAACCATTCCTCATAATTCTTATTTATATGTGATTATCTATAAATGGTATTATGTAGCATTGGGAGAGAACATAAGGCACTTACAATCTATGATATATTGATCATGCACATCTTATAGATTTACTACCACTTTTGATGATGAATCTCCTTCTAATCAACTAGATGGGTTGAATGTAGATGATATTTAAGAGTGGAAAATTCTATCTCACATCTACCTAGGGGTTTCAACTAAATTCAAGTAGTTGATCCTACATTTAAACCACTATTGTAGTTGCTATCCTTAATTGGTTTTGCATCATTCAACATCAATACATATACAATCCATTCCACCCTTTACACTACATTAAAAGAGTTGATGGAAAGAACTTGCAACATTTGAAGAGAACACATATTTCACTCAATACATTCTACTTTATTAAATGGAATCTCATACAAACAACAAGTGGATGAATTATATCATTCCAATAATTATTTGTGAGACACCTCACTTTCACAAACATTATTTCTACATAATTAGATATTTTTGATTCTTTTTTTTGGAATTAACTCTTGTTTAATATAATTATTATGCATAATTCCCTTTGACATTGGGTCATCTAGGCATGGTATTGTAGAGAATTGAGAGAATAAAAAGTGATTAAAATCTACGACATGTTTATTACAAATTTATAGATTTTGTTACCACTTTTGATGATGGACTTCCACCTATTCAACTAGATGGATTGAATGTAGATGGCCCTAAAGAGTGGAAAATCCTATCTTACCAATATACCTAACAATTTTGATTGAATTCGAGTAGTTGTTACTCCATATAGATATGCACTATTGGTATTTCTAGATCCAAATAGTGTTGCAACATCCAACATCAATACATCTACTATCTATGTCACCCTCTTCATTCTATTAAAAAATATGAGTCATTTTTAGTGTTGCTTCTCAAAACCACTCTCCCTTAATCTTAGAACTTAGTTTCACCTTCAATTCCAAGGGTTGTCATTCATGATGGTAAAATAAGGGTTCACCAATAGATTATAGGTGATTAAAGGCTAATGAATGATAGTATATAATATCTCCTATGCTTTGGGCTCAACTAGGGCCAAGAGGACGTTCTTAGAGGTGTCATAATTAGGATTAAAATGTCAAGGTGTGAATTTTTCAATTCTAGCCAAGGTAAGTTTAACCCCAAATGCTATGACTAGGTTAAAGGAAAACTAAGTGCACACAAGAAATCTTCTATAGCTAATATAGTCATCATTAAAAAAATGCAAGATGTCTAGGTGAAAGAGCATGATTCACAAATGGTTTGCATGATAAAACTCACAATGATTTTTCCTTGTTTAAACTATTGATTTAACATAAACTACAAAAATCCTAAAACCAATTCCTACACTATTAGTGAATGATTTATTCTTTTAAGAGTACATGATCGAATTGTTAGTTTCCAAGACTAGTGCCTAAGGAAAAAAATGTTAGGAAATTACTAGGTTGATCAAACCGTTTCCTACATAAACCTATTAGAGATAATATTCATAAGATATACATTGGAAAAAAATTCAAGAGGTAAAAATATAGCCTCCAAAATCATCCACACTCAATGTATTATTCAACAATAAAAATATTACAATACACTTATAGAGTCACCATGAATATTTATAAAAAAATTAAGCTCCTCCAATATGTCCTCTATGTGTCCAAGCATGTATAGAAACATCCTTGTGCCATAATTCACATGTACACACTAAATAAGAGAGCTCAATACAAATGAAAAACTACACAACCAACTAACCTCAACCACTAAACATGTGCTTGATTTTATAGAATCAAGCTCACACAAAACAACTAAGTGGTAAAGGTATAACCATGTGTCTCAAAACTATGAGTGCACAAAACGATTGACCCCAACATTTAATTTTTTGTACTAATTTTTTCCAATATTAAATATTTTCTCATGTACAACTCACACACAAAACATCTAGCTTATGCCACATACAACTTTACAAGTGAACCCAAATAAATATTTAATGTGGTTAAAAAAATATCATAAATATGTACCATAAATAAATATTCACTTTACATAATTAAATAATTGTCTTCTTATACAAGGAGTACAAAACGGTCCTTTCATAATAGTCTCTCACTTGTTCTTTACATTACATAAGGGCCAATCAATGAAATAAATCATCATATCCATCCATGAAACCATATGAATATCTAGCATTATCTTGTGCTCCATTAAAATACTTACAATAACATCTAATGTGACCACATCTTAAGAAATAACTCATTTCATCCTCCAACATTCCACCTACGGAAGAAGACATGAACATGCTAAGGTGAAGATGTACTAATCCAAAGAACATAAGCATAAAATCCAAGCAATAACAAAGGCTCCAAGCTATTTCCAAGGAAGAAAAAACCTACATGAATAGAAGAAGCAACCACAAAAAAATATTATCCATTCAATCATCCATACCTACAATGGTATCCAAAATAATTAGTAGGTCTCATGCCAACAACATATCTGTGTCGCCAAAAAGTGTATACTTTACTTGATATGGGAATAATTGATGATAAATTGGACTTAATAATGCCTTGATTTAGTGTTGTGAGGTGTTTTACACATCCACATTAGGTCTTGGGCCCTTGCAAATTGCATGAAATGCATTTATTGATGTCTTATAAAGGTGTTGTAACACATCTTGACACTTTTCTAGGACCATAATGTTATAATTCACCTAAATAACCTTACCAAGACCTATTTTAAAGTGTTGTAAAGTCTTGTAACAAACTTTCACACTTTCCTAGGCTTGTCATCAATATTTACACCTTTCTAATGCTTTAAATGGCCCCTTTATGCACTTATAGGCCTTAATTAAGTGTCTTGTTGAAGAAGAACCTGATAAACAACATTTAATACATCTTAATCTTTGAAATCCACTCAAAATTTCCTAGGTGGACGAAGTCTCCACCTTGGGTGACTTAGTCCCATGTGGTAGAAAAACCAAAATTAATTTATTTTTCTTTCAGGTTTTTATTCCTTAAGACCTAAGGTTAGCCTATGATGAGGTATTTCTAGGAATTAAGGCATAGTTGTGTATAAATATAGGGTTTCCCATCTCATTTGACCTAATTCATTCACTCCTCTTTCATTCATAATTCATCTTCATTATTCTTCTCAAGCAAGCTAGGGTTTTTCCATTCCAAATCATCAAGATAACTTCCTAAGACATTCAAGGGCAGATTCTTCATGTTTTGCTATAGAAATTTAAGATCAAACATCATGGAAAGATTTAGGAACTTTGAGGGTTTGAAGATCATTGAAGATTAGGTTGAGGATGCATTGAAGACATATCCTTATTGACCAAGTCAAAATATCCATTAAAAGTCACTTTTAGGCCCGAAAATCAAAGTTTTAGAAGCGAACACCTATCAGGATTCGAAGTTCAGACCGAGGGCTTTTGTTTCCACTTTCGAATTTTTAGAAATTTAGAAGTGGACTAAGTCACCACTAGTGGAATCTTAGTCCCACTGAACCTTCTTTTTAGAATTTTTTTCAGATTTAGATACCCATTTGGTTGAAACGAGCTCCAGTACAATTTTCCAGAATTTTTCTGAAAGTGGACTAAGTCGCCCAACATGGCGTAAATGTCCCATCAAGCTTAAAAATTATAATTTCCAAAATTTTAGAGTTGCTTCAAGTTTTCAACACACTTCTAGGTGCACACTTTTTGTCTTATAGCTTTCTATTTGGTTTTATTTGCATTTCTAGGTCATTTATCGCATGTTTGCATATCACAATGTGTTTTCTAACAAATTGCATTTCATTAGTCTTGAATTAATAATCATCTATTTTTTTTTAATTCATTGCATTTATACATTTCATTTAAGCACATTTCGTCCCTCTTGACATTAATATTGAATGAGGACATTGCCCATTTTGGCCCATCTCTCTCCTTTTAGGTGAAAAACCCAAGAATTGTTAGAGGGCATTAAAGTGCCAAAATCATTATTTACATTTTGGTGAACTTGAATTTTTGAATCACTTCTTTTCTGATTTTGGAGTCCATCATCATCCTAGGATTAGCTTGCATCAATATTGTATTAGGATTTGCATTATTTTGCATTATAGGGTTTCAAAAACTTGCATTGGTGAAAAGCTCATTTAACTTGCATTATTGCATATAATTTCATTGAGAATTTATGAAATTATACATCTCCATCTTAGGTTTTCATCATACAAAAGGAAAGCATTAAAATCCATTGAATTTTTTTGGAAATTTTGCAAAAAGTTACCCTAACTGGGACTAATCCACCAGTCTGGGTGACTTAGTCCCAGTCTAGGTTTAAATTAACTGTCTATTATAGCATCAAAAACCTCATTTTTGTGCTTCCTAATTCTCCTAGTATCATATACTATAAGTCTATAAAGTTTCAGGAACATTTGTTTTATGCATCTAGGTCAAAAACATCATTTAAGCATAGTCATTTTTGAAATCATTTCAATTACAAGCATTTTTGCATCTTAAATCATTGAACATTTTTAAAATTTGAATTTGCATCTTAGGACTGCATTATACAGTACATATACCATTAAAATCCATCAAAAAAATCTCAAAAATCTCAAAAAAATCCATACTAATCCGCCACCTTGGGCGACTTAGTCCCTTTTCAGCCCTGAAACCACATTTTACAAAGTTAAAAGCCCTATTTTTAAGCTTTTGTTTGTTGCCATCAACTACCTGTATTAGTTGGCTGAGTTTATGTAACATGCATTTCATTAGATATCTCTTAAATTAGCTCATTTCATGCATGGTTTAAATTTCAAGTTTGCATTTTCATATTGTTGCATAGCATAATCAGTCAATTATCATCTGAAAATTTCATTTCATTTCAACCTTTTTCATTGCATTATGAGTTTGCATAGATTATTATTTGACAATGTTAGTGTCTATTCTTTCCAAGTTTGCAAAGAAAAAGCTAGTTAATAAGCATGTTAGTCATTCATTCAATGCATGTCCTAGCTATGAGAGTCTCTTAATGCAAGAGAGTGAAAATGCTAACACTAGCCTTCAAATTATCTCCCCTCCTATCTCTCCTATTTGTGTGGATGATGTGATAGAAGAGCATACAAACATAGATAATCTTGATAATCATATTTGTCCTTCTCCTAATACCTCTCCTTTTAGTGACAAAGGCATCTTAGTGAAAGAAGAAACAATCGTTGATAATCGTGAGGATCTTGTTTGTCCTTCTATTCATTCACTTTGGGAAGATATTAGACAACAAGAAGAGATTATAGAAACATTTCTTAACATTACCTTATCTAGTCTCCATAACCATGACCATCAACATTGTCCTTCTCTTAATGTCCCTCTTCGATGCCACCAAGATAGATTGGTGTTAGAAAACATTCTTGAAAACCTTGATCCTCCCTTCCCTAATGCTCCTACCATTTGGGATAATCTATTTGAACACCATAATGGTCCTTTTCTTGATGCCTCCTCCACTTTTGATAAAGCTACTTTGCAAATTTCAACCTTGGATGAACATATTATAAGCTCTCCTAGTGGACTAGATAATATGGAACAAGAAAATGAGACCTTAGAGAAACATGGCATTCAAATAGAGTCTTCCCCAACTCTCCCCACTATCGATAAACACAACAATCCAACCACTGATCATTCCCCTATGAGTGCTGAAGTTATTTTGGAAATTCCTATGAATCCTTTCATTCTTTACCCACCTAAGCACCATGTTTTGTACCAACCAAGTTACAATGATATTTCTCACCTATATGACAAAGTGTATACAATCACGACCAATCTCGAACCTAAAAGACTTAAGAAGCAACCTGAGCAAAGATGTGGTGCTAACAAATAAGGTATCTGCAACCCTATCGATCCTATCACACAACAAATAAATCATGTTATTTGTGATTGTCCTTTCATAGAAATCATACCACCACACAAACCTTCCCTAAACATCAATACTATCACAAAACATCCTTCTCAGCCAACCTTAACTGTAGTGCATCCTGAAATCATCGACACTAGTGGTCTTGAACATCCTCCTTTACAAAACATGGAACAAACAACGAACTCTTCGCTTAATGTCAATGTCATCTCGCAAAACACTAACAAATTGAATTCATTAGATTTTACATCTTCTTATAAATGAGAGAACAAAACCTCACAATCTAAAGGGTCTTGCATAAGCATGACATCTAATACTAAGCAAGATGTATCTTTGTCGCAAACTACACAGCCACCTTCTCCTATTGATCAAGAAGGTATCTTGTTGAGACTCCTCCAAGATCACTTGATCACCCTTCCTCCAAGAACTTGAAAGATATTCTATTACAATACTTCATTTTGTGCATACCATAGAGTTCATGGTCATTCCACTAATGAATGTAATTCTTTGAGTAGTAAAATCCAACATCTTATGGAATTTGGTGTTCTTCCTTATGTGGGGGAACCTAATCTCTCTAATTGATACTGATTTTCACTCTAGCATGCATTTCGGCTCACCCTTGTCCTACACTAAGTGGGGGAAAGGGGTTAAGTAGCCTTGTCATTGTCTGTCACTTTTTGTTGCCTCTTTTGACTTGTGGTTAACCTTTCATGAACATATCAGAACAAGCTTGGGATGTGGACGACATTCCTTAAGTTGGTTTGCACATGACATACTACTACTCTTTCATGACACAACTTATCGAAAACATATGACTTGGAATAGGGATTTTTGGATAAGCTCTCATATCCTCTTCTACTTTAAAACAATTTCTCACAGAATGGTGTGTAGTAATTTCTTTAAAGTGGGGGCATACATAGATGACATCTTTTTGAAAATTTCATGGCGTGCTTTACTTGTGATGTTTCCTCTCCTTGATGGTTCCATTGGGTTTGATGCCTTCCAAGAGTGTATGATCAACTAAAGTGGCCTGATGCAAATAAGGCATCCCATGGATAATGATCTGACACCCTAACTTATCCTCTCTTGGATACATTAGGCACAATGCTAGCTAAGAAGAAGACCTTACAAGAAAAATCCCTTTTTTTTCTTTATATGCTATTCAAAAAGCATATTCGTTGTGGTGCCTTATCAATGTTATCAGAAACATAACTTTGGTATGGTTAGTATAATGGGAAGCCGACACACTGGCATGAATTTTCTCATTATACGATGAGAAGCCAACACATTGGCATGACTTTCTCACTCAACCACTTCTTTGGGACAACTTGCCCTGCACATGACCTGATGTTCTGTGGCCCCATAGTGAGCACATCTTTGATCCACCTCATTTTTCTTTCCTTTACTTCTTGTCATTACATGATTGTGTATCATGTTTTGTTGCATATTATACACCTTGTATATGTCCTTTTTCACTCATGTTAGCTTGACTTAGGACCTTGGATCTTGGGGGCTTGCACAACTTCCTTTGATCTTTGTCATCCTTTTTCATCTGCATTGGTACTATTGGACTCTTCTTGAATGTCTACTTTAGCGTCAGTTTGAAGCAAGTTCAACCTCTCACTAAAGTGGGGGCTTAATGTGTCACCAAAAAGTGTATACTTTCCTTGATATGGGAATAATTGATGATAAATTGGACTTAGAAGGCCTTGATTCAGTGTTGTAAAGTTTTTTACACATCCACATTAGGTCTTGGGCCCTTGCAAATTGAATAAAATGCATTTATCGATGTCTTATAAAGGTGTTGTAACACATCTTCACACTTTTCTAGGACCATAATGCTATAATTCACCTAAATAACCTTACCAAGACCTATTTCAAAGTGTTGTAAATTCTTGTAACAAACTTTCACACTTTCCTAGGCTTGTCATCAATATTTTCACCTTTCTTATGCTTTAAATGACCCCTTTATGCACTTACAAGCCTTAATTAAGTGTCTTGTTAAAGAAGAACCCGATAAACAACATTTAATGCATCTTAATCTCCGACATCCACTCAAAATTTCCTAGGTGGACTAAGTCACCACCTTGGGAAACTTAGTCCCATGTGGCACAAAAATCAAAATTAATTTAATTTTCTTTCAGATTTTTATTCCTTAAGACCTAAGGTTGGCTTGTGATGAGGCATTTCTGGGAATTAAGGCATAATTGTGTATAAATATAGGGTTTTCCCTCTCATTTGACCTAATTCATTCACTCCTCTTTCTTTCATCATTCATCTTCATTATTCTTCTTAAGCAAGCTAGGGTTTTTTCATTCCAAATCATCAAGATAGCTTCTTAAGACATTCAAGGGCAGATTCTTCATGTTTTGCTGCAAAAATTCAAGATCAAACATCATGGAAGATTTAGGTACTTTGAGGGTTTGAAGATCATTGAAGATTAGGTTGAAGACTCATTGAAGACATCTCCTTATTGACCAAGTCAAAATATCCATTAAAAGTCACTTTTAGGCCTGAAAATCAGAGTTTTAGAAGCAGACACCTGTTAGGATCCAAAGTACAGACCAAGGGCTTTCGTTTCCACTTTCAAATTTTCAAAATTTCAGAAGTGGATTGTCACCACTAGTGGTGGCTTAGTCCCACTGAACCTTTTTTTGGAATTTTTTGTAGATTTAGATACCCATTTGGCTGAAATGGGCTCTGGTGCAGTTTTCTAGAATTTTTCTAAAAGTGGACTAAGTCGCCCAGCCTAGCATAAATGTCCCATCAGGCTTAAAAATTATAATTTCTAGAATTTTAGAGTTGCTTCAAGTCTGCAACACACTTCTAGGTGCACACTTTTTGTCTTACAACTTTCTATTTGGTTTTATTTGCATTTCTAGGTCATTTATCACACGTTTGCATCTCACAATGTGTTTTCCAAAAAATTGCATTTCATTAGTCTTGCATTAATAACCATCTTTCTTTTTTTCAATTCATTGCATTTAGATGAATTTCATTTAAGCACATTGCATCCCTCTTGACATTAATCTTGAATGAGGACATTGCCCATTTTGGCCCGTCTCTCTCCTTTTAAGTGAAAAACCCTAGAAGTGTTAGAGAGCATTAAGGTGCCAAAATCTTTGTCCACAATATCCAACCCTTAAACTGTAATCACAAGCTTCATATATAAAATTTATCAATGAAGAACATACACATCTAGGAAATCCCATTGTATGGGTAATGCCAAATCTAAAAATAGATCAAGGGATACCAAATCTATCAATCAACACTCATACCAAGGTGTGGCTCATAATCAAACCATGTAATAATAGAGAACAAACACAATGATCCACAAATGAAACAAAAATGACTACATAATCTCACAATAAGTCACCATAACTTTCCCAAGTCCACCACACCAAACCATGTGAGTAGGAACCTCTAGAAAATATCCATAGAATAAAGAGATAAAACTTGTAAATTGTATCACGTAACATGTCATTATACGAACACCTCAAATTTCTAAGTTGTGTCAAGTAGAACCTCCTTCATAGCCCAAACTAAAAATAATTTAAAACATCTAATTGTTCAATCTCATAGATCAAACAAAACATATGTATCTCATATAACGAATATGGATTTAAGTCTCTCTAACCAAGGAATATTGAAATAAAATCCATTCTCTAACTAGGATCAGCCAAATAACATCTCCTAAAATCCTCATAATTGTCCTCATAAATTACAATCATATGCACAAGGAAATAAATATTCCAAATGTCCCTCAAATGAACCCTCTAGAACTAAAAAACCATAGCTAAAGATCCATATCCATTAAAAGATAAATAATAAATATAATGCATATAAATATAAGATGGTTAATACCTCTGAGATGATTTTCCATTGAGTGGACCAAGAGTGGGGAATGAGATTACTCCTCTAGGATACACCAAGCCACAATTAATCTCTCCAAGAACAATATACTCTATAGGTACATTATGAAATCACATCCATATCTAGGGAAAGGCTCCCCAAAATTCTTGCTTAAACCTCATCAAAGAGTAACTAACTCAAGAAATGTCTCTCAACTCAAGAGAACTCTAACCTCAACCAAGTCTTCAAATATCCATGAGAACCTATAATTTATAAGTTCATACTAAGATCCAAATACAACAACAATATCATAAGTTCCCAAGGACATGACCAATGTACTCAAGACTAAGAGAACTAGACATATCATTGTCAAAGATCCAACCATAAAATTAGGAACACATCATGACATTATGATCTAATTGTATCATGCCAATACTCTAATGCACAATCAAGAGTCCACCATGGAATAATAACAAACCATCCTCTCAACTAAGGATCACATGTCAAAATTGACAAATCATAAATTGACACCTTAACCAAAGGCTCCAAAATTATCCATGGCTAACCAAAATGTCAACATCTCTAATCACACGAAGAGAACCATATCCTTTCAATGAAACTCAATATGTAAAAGAAATATCATAATAAAAAATAAGATCCGTGAACTTCTCCATGACACCAAAAACCACTATAGAAGATCATCCATCACCAAGTGATGAATCCACATCACTTCCAAATCTCCCACCTAATTGTGATATTAAACTATCCATGGCATCATGATAACCATATCCTAAATGAATTTCAACCATAATTGAAACATAATCAATTGTAATACCAAAAACTCCATATAATATTAAAGTAGAACCAAGATATCTATGATAAGAAGATAAACCACCACCAAAAAATCATTATCAAAATATCCCATTGAAACATGTAACCAATATACTCATGACATCGAGATAACCAACATGCCACAAGTCCCAATAACTGACTATCTAGATACTCTAATAATCCATCCTCTCATCTCAATGTAATATACCAATACACAAATGACCAAAAACAAGGCCAACTGACTAAATCTACAACAAAATTGAAAGGACCTATGGATATAAAGAATCCACATTTGATTCATCCAACTGCAACCAAATGAGTGGCCAAATTATAAAGCTTCATAACTCAAAGATCCTAAAACAATGCAACATGTAAAATCACCATCAAATCAGTAACATACAAACTAAGATAACATGTAGATATCAATACTCAAACACTAGATCACTTGCAAATTTTATTTGCCAAATACATCCACAATTGAGTAACCATAGTCAAGGAACCAAATAAGAATACGAGAGATAAGAAAAACCTTATAATATGGAACCACACCACCACCTATAACCAACTCTTAGTGAATCAAGACTCCAAGTCTCACATGTGTATCAACCATGTCCTCAATCTAGAAAACAACCTGTGTATCTATCTCTATCAAAGTCCAAACTCTAAAAATACCTTTAAACCTATATCAAGAAGCACCAAATTTGATAATCATATGTACCATAATATTAGTCTCATAAAAATATGCACTCCCATATGTTATTTCCTTCCAATTTGTTTGGATGTTCACAACATAACACCTCAAATCTCATGCTCCTATAAGTGCTCCAACAAGTATAAACCTCTCTCTACTCATCCTTGAATGAAAAACTATATGAATCAATATGTAGTATATGCTACAAATTCTCTTTATCACTATTAAAAAAATAGATTCCATATGTGAAATGTATAACTTGTTAATTGTTCTAGAGAAATATTGACTTCATGGCACCAAATTTTGAAAAAAAAATAGTAAAATTTGATAACCAAACCTATACCACTACATAGTATTCAAAGAGAGATTTTTTATAACTATAAGATGTCAAAAATTTCATACCACAATTGAAATTTATAACCTTTAAAAAATAGATCCTCTAGGAAAGTGTAAAGCAAGCTGACGGTGATTGGGTGGTATAGTAGTAATGGTGGCTAGGTGATGGTGACACATAGGTGGTGCATGAGTGGTACCATGGTGGTCTAAATGTGGTATATTCTAAAGGGAGTTACAATTATTTTATTTTGTTGTTTTTGTAAAAATTTTGAACTCCTCACGGTGGCTTACCTTAGGCCTTACTCGATCGGGGGTTGGGATTGTGAACCAAAGACCCTACTAGCTTAGGCATTACCAAATAGGGGCTAACCAACGTAATAGGGGCTAACACCCTTATGTGGCCTAGTTTAACTTGGTCACATCTATCAACATACTAGGGATGCCACCCAATTTTTTTCTAAGGTTAGATTTTTAATTTAATTTTAATCTATTTTCTACAACCTACAATATACAGTCATATGATTAAGAAGGGGGGATTTTTTTACTTTCAAGACTTGGTGGCCAAAATGGGTAAAATTTTATGTTAGTCAAGTCATCTTTTGAGCCTCTTGTATCTAATAACAAGGTTTGTTTTGTCCTAGAGGACCATCTATGAACTTCCCCCATAAAATCCTCATGGTGAACAAATAAGAAGACCAAGCATTTTCTCAAATAATTTTAAAACCCTAGATCTACAAAAATAACCATGTATATGTGTAAACACTAAATCCTCAAATTTATAAATATCGACTTGCACAACATATATTATATCTTGAAATGTTTGGGATCTCTCCAACATTACCATGGATTCAACTTTACATTAGATTTTATCAAACAAGGGTTATACAAAAATAGGGATCTCTTACCTCCCTCAACCACAACCATAGCTTGAATACCACTTGTTAGGAAATCACTAGGTTGATCAAATCATTTCCTACATAACCCCATGAGAGAAAAGAATGCATACAAGCTTACAAAATAACTATAATTTAAAGTTCAATGATAGACAACAAGATTATACAAGGTGTACCCTAGGAAAATAGGTAATAGGGGAAAAAATAGCCTCCAAAATCATCCACATTCAATGTATTATTCAACAATAATAATATTAAAATACACTTATAGAGTCTCCATGAATACTTCTAAAACATCAAGCTCCTCCAATGCATCCTCCATGTGTCTAAGCATGTAACCACACATCTCATTTCATGCTTCATATATGCACTCAACAAGAAAGCTCAATACAAATGATAGCCTACCCAACTAGCCAATCTCAACCACTTAACATGTGCTTGATTTTATAAAATCTTGATCTCACATAAAATAACCAAGTGGTAAAGGTAAAACCATGAATGCACAAAACCATTGACCCCGACATTTTATTTTTGGTATTAATTTTTCTCAATATCAAATATTTTTTTGATTTGCAACCCAACATAAATATCTCACTAATGTCACACACAACTTTACAAGTGGACCCAAATAAATATTTAATGTAGCTAAATAGACCTCCTAAAGGTGCACCACAAATCAATATTCATTTTACATATTAAATTTTTTATTTTCTTGTGCAAGGTGTACAACACCCTTTTCCTATACAATAGAGTCATAGTTTGTCAAAAGAACAACAAACTAAAACCATAAAGAATAATAAGTTGTGCATTTACATACATCGACTATTATGATATCAGTAATAGAATATACTCAACAATCCATCGTGAAACTACATAAATCTATGTGTAATATAGAAAATATCATTATAAATTTTGTAATACATTATAAAACTATCATATTCATCAAATCCATTTTTCAACTTGTGCTAGCAAATGTGGAAAAGAAGAAACACTAGCTACAACAAGAAGATTCCTTTGGAGAAATATAAAATATCATGGAGACATTGTGCTACAAATAACACTTACAAGTTCAACCTCTTTCTAGTTTTAGAGATATGCTGCTCTTTAGACAAGCTAAAATAGCACAAGTTGAAGACCTAGAATGTTCTAGCATTGTAGTGATTAAAAAGAACAAATGACCGACTCTTTGAGTGTTTCTTAAATTTATATTCATAGCATTCCTCTTTGCTCATCCAAATCTACAAGGGAAATCAGATCATATACAAAAAATATGTTACAACATCAGATGTGCCATGTGGGCGGCATGGAATCCTATGGAACCTTGTAGATGAGTGGATGGAAACAACCATGAGCCTAACTAGGTGGTTGAATCTTTAACAAATCTCATTAATGAAGCATGGTCACCCATACCCTTGCAAATGAAATCTTCATTGAAATTATGTTCATCATTTGAAAATTAGTGGGAAAACACTTTAGGAGCCTACAAGGGCCAACAAAGTGCATTGATGGTGATTTGGAAGTTTTTGGGGTAGTTGGATG
>VDFB02075815.1:0-16974 GCA_007258455.2 Sequoia sempervirens | reverse complement strand
GCGCCCTCATTAGGCTGGAAGTCAAGAAAATGTTTTCATCCTTCATCACATGGAAAATGCGCCCACATGCAAGCCAGCAGCATTCAAAAATTTTCTAAATATGAAGTTCATCCTCCTAGAGGCCTCAAATGCGCCCATCTTAAGAAAGTCAAACAGGTCAATGATTCTCATCCTGTTGCTATGCCAAAATGCGCCCAAGGGATGTTGATAGCATGGAAAATTTCTAAGTGTCAAGGTTTATCCTCCACCCCCTTCAAAATGCGCCCAACAACAAGCTGGTCAAAGGGGTCAAACAACTTCATCCTCCTCCATGGGCAAAATGCGCCCAAAATGGGCCATGTAAAGACAAAAACTAGAAGTTTAAGAGTCACATAAAGGCGTTTTTCCTCCATCAAGTAGCAAATGCGCCTAAGTTAGAAGCTGGTCAAACAAGTCAAATGTTTCCATCCTCCACTATAGGCAAAATGCGCCCAAAAGAGGGCATGTGAAGACAAAACGTGGGAGATGAAGGGTCACTCCAAGGCGTTTGAAATGTTTTGTCCTCCTCCACATCAAAAATGCGCTCAAGGTAGGAAAGAGTCAACAAAGTCAAACATTGTTATCCTTCATCCACATAGAAATGCGCCCAAGCTAGCTCAAGTGAGGACAAAAATGGAAGTTGAAAAGTCACATAAGGCGTTGGAGAAAGTTTCATCCTCTTGCTAGGATCAAATGCGCCCATGTTTGGATTGTAAGTGGTAAATAAAGGTGGTAAGTGGGATGAAAATTTTGCCAAAGCGTGGTGAAAAGGTGGTAAAAGATGGGCGTTCTCCCTCCACACTAAGAATGCGCCAAGGGTGGTGAAGGAAAGGTGTTGGGCGTGATTTTTAAATTCCCTCTCAAAGTGTGATATGCGCCTAAGGTTATAGGTGTTAGAAATATCTTGCTAGGCGTTGAAGGTGATGTGTTATTAGAAAATGCTAGGCGTTAGAAAATATTCGAAGGTGTTGAGAATAAAATGCTAAGTGTAATATGCGCCTATGGTGTTAAGAGTTCAAGTATGATACGCCTAGGGTGGTGAAGAGACGTGTGATGGAAAATGTTTGAAGGGAGTTATAAGGTGATTTTAAAAAAAATCTTGAAGACGTTGAAATGTATGAAGTGTGCTAGGCGCCTCAGGGGAAGAAACAAAATATTTTCTAAGTGTTAAAAATTATCTAAGGCGTTGGGCTTTTAAATGAATTTTTCTTCAGTGTGAAGTGATATGGGATGAGGTGGAGATAAGATGTACAAGGCATGCCGGAACAAATAAAAATTTTCTAAATGAGGATTTTCTCCACTGGCAATCAAAAATTTTCTAAGGCAATGGAGTATTTTCTTCCTTAGAAAATACGCCCAGAGCTCGGAGGTGGTGGAATTTTCCTGAAGTGTAAGCAGAGTTGCCAGAGATGAAGTCAGTAAATGCCAGCTCCACTGGATGGGTAAAAATTTCTCAAGTCAGAGCAACAAGAAATCTTCACAGATGTGAAGAAAGGATTTGAATTTCAATGGGAAATAATTTTCTAAGGTTCAAAATTCAAGAAAATTAAATGAACCCGTTCGTCGTGCACCCATGAATTCGACGCGTTCTGGAGGAAATTTTCTTTTGGGTATCGAAGTTTATCGATGAGGAGTGGATTTTAAGGTCTTCCACACCTTGCCGAGGATTCTGAGGTGAAGATTTTTGATGGGCGCCAGGTTGATGAATTTCCTAAGGGAGATGTGAAAATTTTCTAAGGCAAATGTGAAGAAGATGTGTTTTCAAGGTGAAAATCCTTCGTGAAGATAGTTTACTTGAGCCAGAAATGAATAAAATCGAGGTTATCAGAGCTCCAGCAGGTGAAATGAATTTCTCAAAGATGAAGTTTGTCTAAGGCATGAACTTGAACGCAAAGTTGGCGATGAACGCTTGAAAGCCGGAGCGTGGAGGATCGGAGTGAGTTAAGTTTATATCATGAAGTATTCTAATGCTTTCTCCTGCTTGTTTTGCGTGAGGAATGTCGAGGCCGGAGCACCATGACCAGAAGTGGAAGCACGATAAAGTTACAAGTTTCAATCTCAAGGAGGAAAATTTGCAAGAAAAATGGCTATGTTAAGACTTAGTATAACTCGAAGTGACGAAAATGAAGACCCTCAAGTGGGATGAAAATCAAAGAACAACGCCAAGAAAGAAGATTGAGAACAGGTGAATGCTCTACAAATGGAATCTTCTAGAAGGATGATGGTGGACATTATGCGCATTTATTACCCCACTCTCCTCTGTGGCGGTTTTTAGGGCAATATTATTTAGGGCTGAGGTGGCACGATTCTGGCCACTCTATTGATTGTAACCCTAGCCGCCTTTTGGGACTTGGCTAGCTATATAAAGGGGGAGTCCCCCTCATTTGTAATTCATTAGAAAGTAGACAGTAGAGAGGATCAGAGTAGAATTAGAGTAGAGGGACAACTTAGAAGTAGCTTAGAAGTAGATTGATAGTGTAGTTTGGAGAAGAAAGAAAGTTTTCCCTTTGAAAACTTTTGAGGAAATTGTTGTGTAACACATTTTATGATAATAGATCTTTTCATTGATGATGGAATTCGTCTTGTCATGAAATGCTAGCAAGGTTTCTTCTTCCTTTCGTATCCAAGTAGATTAAATTCATGCAAGTAGCTTACTTGGTGTGTGGTGTTTTACTAAGATAGCTTCGCTTTATTCCATACCACTAGCGGCTTGTTGATGATAAGTTCGCCTTGTGTGGTCAACTGGACATTACCTTGAGTTTAACTTCAGTTGTGATTTATATGCTTATATGCGTCGTTGTGATGGTGTATGCATGTTAAGTCATAATTTGAACATCTTTGCTATTTCCCTTGAAGATTGCACCGATTTTGCTGAGGCTGTCCGACGGAGGCTAGGTGAAATCCGGTTGAAGTCTATTGAAGTGAAGCTCCACATATCCTGCATTTAGAATAGAACATAAACTTCTTAGGCCCTACACCCTTTTCAATTCAGTACTTTCTGGTTAGAATAGGAAACCCGCACTTCATAGATAAATCTTTCGAGCATTTGAATCCCTTTCTCCACTGCCGAACAATTCTGTAAGTCCCCTTGAAATACCAGCAAATCACATCGAGCCAAACTGAGCCTATTCGCATTAAAGGAACCTTGGAGTTGAACGCATGAACTTTCTTGCAATCTTAGCATGTGGAATACTTTGATCAAGAGAGAATAGGGAAGCCGTTGGCAACTTTATTCTGCGTTGGTGCGGTCATGAAAAACACATCAACAGAATTGGCGCTAGAAGGAGGGCTGAATGAGGAAAGAATACATTGTTCCGGTTATCATTCATTTTATGCTTGCCTCTCCTCCTAGCACGTCAACAGAATTGGCGCTAGAAGGAGGGCGAGCTTTGAATTGTTCCTTTGGCTGGAAGGAACCAGATGAGCTTTGAATTCCAAATCGAGATATGTTAGATCTCTCTTATGTCAAAAAATCCAAAAAAAGTGAAAACTTGAAAAACTCAAAAAAATCAAAAAATGGAAAATCAAAAAAGAGATTTCTCAATGGATGGGCATATTTCTTGCTCTCAAGACAGTCTTACAGATATTGCTCGGATTCATGAAAGATTGAATGCACAGTTGTGGCCCGAGCATTTGTCTAAGTTTGCTTTGCCAGGAGGTTGTCGAATTCATGAGACCTCCCAACATGAAGAAGTTAGTTGCCTAACATTTCTCTTAAGGATAGAGCTTGTTCTCCAAGGAAAAATTTTCTTTTGGGATGTCCCCAAGCCAGGAGTATTGGATGTAGAACTCGATGATTATAGCCTTCCAGAAGTTGTGGAGGAAGCCTTCACGAGATTCATACTTAGGATCCAGAATCAATTGGATCACTTGAGGCAGTTATCCAGAGTTTGGGAACATTACTCCATCAGTTGATTCAGGTTTGGGCCTTAGCAGACACTTTCAGAGTGATTTATAGATACTTACTATTTATAGTAAGTCGGGCAGGCAGGGGTTGCTATTTCTGGCAGGGCACCTGGTTCAGCTGGTCAGCTCAGTTTCAACCCAGTTTGACAGTTTTTTGAGCAGATGAAGAATAATGGAGCATTTAATAATAATTAAATGATTATTATTATAACTTTATATTATAAAGTCACTTTAATGAAATATTAAAGTGTTAATTATTAATGGCATATTATAAAGTATTTAATACTTTATAATAAAGGAGAATTATTATTATAATGAGTATTTTATTACTCATCAAAAGGGACGTCATTATTTAATTATATTGCCTAAGTCAAAGAAGAGGTGAATTTATATTATTAAATGCATTTTAATTGATTTTTTGAGAAGGGCTCGAATTCTTGAGAAGATTATATATTCTACCAAAGGCAAATTGAACTCATTATGTGATTATTCTAATTTGTCTTATTTACTCTCTGAGAGCATTGGGGTTTGAGAAACAAGGGTTTCTGTAGATCAACAGGTTTTGAAGAACGTTCCCTCTTCAAAATCAGGCATACTGAGACTGTGCAATACCAGTTGAAGATTGTCAACAGAGTGGCTTCACACGAGTCATATTCGGGCATATTTCAGAGTTTATTATCAGTGTATTGGATCGATCTTTCTTCCAGAAGAAGAATATCACTTTGGTAGTGTTTCATTTGGCATCTGGCACATTCTTCAAGGTTGTACGGATTTAATTAATGCTGGTTGGGCTGTACATTTGCTGCAGCAAAGGCCGTACCTTCTTTACTGGACAAGACGCCTTGCTTTTTTATCTTCTTCCTTATTTAAGATGGACGCCTAGGGTTTCTGGAACCATTGCATCAAATTCAAGGAGGGAGATTTCACATTTCCTTTCAGCAGTACCATCTCAAGCTCTCTTTCTAGCGCCTACAAGCTTATCCAGGTTTTCAATAAATAGCTTTCCCTTTTGTCTAAATGTTTGAATATTGCAATTGTAATCATTCGAGAAGATTAATAAATCATCTAGCTTCCAGATCTAAGCTGTATTCTGTAGTTTTTAAGCATCTGGTATTTTATATTATTTTTCCAAGCATTTCTTTGCAAAATCGCAATTTGTCCTTTTATTGCAAAAACACCAAAAAAATCAAAATACAGAAAACAAACAAAAAACGCAGTATTATTAGCCAGTGGTCGGGTTGAGAGACACCTGGTCTCCCTACATACCTCATGTATCCGATAGCCTTCCAAGGCCAGTTTAGAGGGTTGAATATCGTTGGAGTTCTAGGTGCACAGCGAGCTCATAAGCATTTCTCACAGCTAGAATGTTCACAATCAAACTTCGCAGTTTCATCATACAACACTCTTCCATTGAGAAGAATCAAGAAAAGCGTTTGAAGTGTAAAGCTGCAGGAGAAACAGAGGCGATCACTCCAATTACAAAGCCGTCAAAGTTACTAATCAGTGAACTACCAGTTGAAGTGTGCAGATATTTCCAGGATTGCTCAAGTTGCTGGTAGGCAGTAAACTGACAGTTGAGACATGTGACAATCTCCGGATGATGAAGGAGTTAACAACTTCTTGGAGGAGTTAACGTGATCACAGCCAGTGAACTACTAAGACAGGACATCCCACTTTTTTCCAAATAGACATTAGACACAATAGTTAACTTGATGCCTCTTTCCAAGTTAACTCGTTGTCCCACCAATCGTGCATGTCTATTTTGGAGATACCTATGTACATATGGAGTTCTAGTTTAGTTTAGAATCAATTAACAAAAGTAGTCTTTCCAGTTAACAGTTAGGTTTCTTGCATTTAGACATAGGAATAAATCTTGCTGATTAGCAAGAATTGAATGTTAACTCAAGGAGATTTTAGGGTTCCCTACTCCTTTGAGCTTCTATAAATAAGAGCAGCCTTGCTCATTATTGTTTAACTTTTATTACTACAAAATTGTTGTGTCGTTAAGCCAAAAAGCATGCAAATCAATATTGATTCACTCTTTGTCTAAGAGTTGTTTGGTTGATCACATCTTGTATGATTTTGTACCATTTGCTGTCCCAAATCTTTTGTAATCATTGATCAAGTTTGAAGAAATAAATCAAAAGAGCAATGAGCCTTTGATCCAAAGTTTCAAGGTTTAACAACATTTGTTTTTATAATACTTGTTTCAATCTACAGCTCGAAAGAGCAATGAGCCTTCGAGGGAATTTAGAGATTAAGATTATCGTTTAATGTTGTTTCTTGTAATCTTCATTTCAGTCTACACCTCGGACAGAGCACCTCGCCTCCTTGGGAATTTTGAGATCTAGCTTACCATTTGATGTTGTTTCCAATAACCTTTATTTCATCCTATGCCTCGGACAAAGCACCTCGCCTCCTTGGAAATCTTGAGATATAGTTTATCGTCAACCATTCCCAATTGCTCCTAATTCCTCTTGCTCTAATTTTACTTGAGGAGATAGGATAGTTATTAAGTTTTAGCCTAGTTGTAGTTGAGATCTACGAAACTAGAAAAACCTCAATTGCAATGAAAATGGTTTTATAACCTTGTGCCTCTACTAGCTAAGTAAAAAAGATAGGAACTTAGATTACTTTACTTTTTACACATAACAACAAAAGAGGGAGCTTCCCCTCCTAATTTGAAGAGCAGTTAATACTATGCATAGTTGTCCATTGCCAATACACACTCCAGAGGTGCGAATTGTAACGCCAACAATAATGATAATGAGATCGTGGGAGAGCCAATTACCTAGAGACACGAGGTACATCTAGTAGGGATGGAGACTCCATTCAAAATGGAGCATGTAACTAAATTGCTATGGATATGGCTATAGCATGTATAAATTTAGCCACCAGAAACTGTGGATACAAGGATGGGGGTGTTGTCCACATTCCTATGATGGAGTTTCTTGGAATATATGAGTAGAGATTTATCATTAAAATGTAGGGAAGTAATTTCTCAATTTAAAAGTATACAAGGAAATTCAAGGAATTTATTTCAATATTAAAGGATGTTATAGATAATATAGTATTACAAAAATAAATACTCAGCTATATATGCAATTACAGCAGTGAATTGTAAACAAGATGTGATGTCATTATTTACCAAAAAGATTGACATAAGTATGAGTAAGGTTATCGTCAAAGGTTTAACCTTAGATGATACCTATTCATAATGACAGTTACTACTTAATTACTATAATTAAATATGTTTTTGATAGCTTAACCACTACAAGGTTACTTGTTGTTAACTACTACAAAGACAATTACTCTCTAAGTTGCCTACATAGCTCTTGACAGGTCAATACCTTTATATAATCCAGTGAAAAGTGTTGATCTTCATCACTTGTACTAACTTTGGGAGCCTTTCTTCTTCACTACAGGCTAACCCACTGCTCACTCTACTCATCTGGATGCCTTACTATAAATAGTAAGGTTGGCCCCTAACATCCCACTGACTTACTAAAAATAGTAAGTACGCATAAGAAATCAAGTAATCAAAATATCAAAAAGATCAATCAAACAAACAGAAATAAGTCTATCAATACATCAAGCAATCAGTCTTTAATTTGAGGAAGTGTCTGCAAATAGGGAGGATGAGAACCCTTCCAAGTTAATGACACATTAAAGATGAAAAACCTTATTTCACTTATCAAGTTTGGACAAACATCCAAATCTTTATCAAGCAAGACAAAAACCCTCCAAGGTGGACTAAGAGTTTTAAGAACAAAAACCCTTGAATACTCTTGGCAAGTTAATGATGAAAACCCATGATATTGCCACTGCTGAGTTAGGGACAAAAACCTCTAATTCAGCAGATTTGAAAGAACTTACAAAGAATTTCAAGATATGATTTATTTTCAGACTGGTGTTATGAATTATTAATTTGAATATTATAATAAATTCATATTATTTGACAAAGCCATTATCATCATAGTTTAAAGGAGAATTATTGTAGAATATCAAGATAAGTTCTATTTTCATTTTTCAGAATTAATGTATAAGTTATAAATCTAAAATTTTAAATATTATAATATAATTTCATCATTTTAGATAAAGTTATATTTATAAATATAATGCAATTTTCATTTTAAGTTGGAATTATTGTTTTAGGGAAAAAATTAGAAATGTACTAGAAAGGGACATTGCATTGTTCACTAAGCAATCATCTTTGCATGCCTTTCCACCTAGTTGAGTTCACTTTGACTAACCATGTGAATCTTACTATTTCCAATACTTAAATAATTGTGATTCGTGTTCCACCTCTATCTCCTTATGGTTATAAATAGAAGATGGTTTATCCTACTCTTGTTTATCTTATACCCAATAGATGGTTTCTGAAAGACACACCTCTCTCTCGTGCACCTTCTACCCAGCCTTAATCTCTGCTGAAGGATAACAACTGCAAACTTATTTCAACTCTTCCAGCCAATCAATCTACTTTGATATTTAAACAAAAAATTCCAAGAAAATATCTGTAACACATTTAAAACTTTTCCAGACAACAAAATCAAATCCACACACATTCCAACAAAAAATGTAAAACTTAGCTTATTGAGTGAGCTCTTTGAATTAGCACTCAATGCATCTCACATTTTCACAAGTCATCTTAAGACGATTGTGTGATACAAACCGAATTTTGCACAAATATTGCTTGGGATATTTCAATCTGTTTTATAATTGATCTCTTCTTGTTTTTGTTTAAACACAATATTTATTGGCATATTGTAGAAAGAATGTAGGTGAATCATGTGTAAGGTTCTTGATCAACACTTTGCATGATAAAGTTGTCAAGTTATTGCGTCAATTACCAGAATTTATTCATCTATTGAATTTATATTGTGTAGTATGGAATGTTGTTATTGGCATGGGCGATAAGGTGAATTTGACTGAGTTGTATCTGTATAACATGTCTATTCTGATTGTGTCTAAATCTCCCAATAAAATCAGATTTTGGGGCTTTCCATATATTATCCATTGCTCAATCTGTTCTAGAATGTAAGATTATATATATGTCTAAGAAAAATTCAATAGGGTACAATGGAGATTGAAAACATATGTTATATATAAAGGTTACAAATCAAAGTTGCAAATACTAAAATGCAAACTATATTCTTTTACACAAAATGACAAATAATTTGAGCATGCTAGCTATTTCTGTATTGGATTCTACACTTCATTTTGAATTAGGCTTGACAAACTCTGGAACAAGATAAATAAAACACTAATAACAGATATCTCTCCAAGGAACAAGTTCTTGGATGCTGCAAGTAAGAGAAGAATAAAACTAATTATAATAACAATCACATCAAATGCACTACATGAACTACTACTCACATGTTTTACAATCTTTCGAATTGGCTCTGAAATGCTCCTTGCTTCTACTGTTCCACATGTCACACTTGGAAGCAAAGGAGTGAAAGCAAAATAATTACGGGGAGAAACAACTTGAACATCATACTTGGAACAATCCAAGTTCTTCAGGAAACTAGTGCCAGCCCATCCAGTACCTAGGACCAGCACTTTCTTTTTATTCAGATCATTATCAGATCCTTCAGCTGGGTTCAGTTCTTGAGATAACGCAGCATCTGCAAGGACTATAAGACCACCACCACTGAAGCAAAAATGATTATAACCAATACTTTAGATCCTAGCCAATTATGTTATCTCTCCCAGTAGAAAATATTTTTTTAAATGAAATGATTTGAACATATTGAACATAGTAAATCAATGTGCATATGTCCCACTCAAGAAGCAACCAAGAAATTACTAGCATCACAAATCTGTTTGTAGATTAAAAAGATAAATTAAATTAATCCATTTCTCATATCACGGAAGAAAAATTTGTTTCAAAACAACTACATAATAAAATTTTACATAAAAGAAAGCAACCTCATAAAAACAAGCAAAACATACTCTTTAACATTTTGTTTTGTTATCCAATTCAACTCAGATTTCAACATTAACTTGTAATTCTCATTTTCCAATTCCAATATTGAGTACTTAAGTGATTATACCCACTCCAAGATCCACAATATAATGTTTATTATCCCTCTTATTTTGTTCTATGCTTAGAACTTAAGATGCGTTTAGAATCCACTGTTTACCAAGCACCAGTTTGGCATTTGAAGAAGCACAAATTGGCTATAAAATCTCTGCAAGTTGAGCTAGAAACTGGACAATCCTAATGTGATAATGCTGCAACCCAAATAGGTTCCAAACACTACGAAGAATTATAGACCCATTTTCACAATTGGTATTTTTGCGATTGGTGTAATGCCTAAAATCTACCATGGACAATACTCAGCAAATTGCAACAACATTTTTCTTTCTAAATCCAAATGCATCACACAAATGGCAATACAACACACACAACAGGTGTCATCACCAAGTGCAATGCTGCCTAATACAAACCGTGCACAGAAGAGACATGTCAACAAGCGCACAAGAAAGAGAGGCTAAAAAGGTTTAGCGTAACAGATGAGTGGAATTCATCCCCATACAGCAAACACTATGCTGCAGATAGAAGAGCTAAGAACGAGGTGAAGGCACCAACAAATGTGCCACTCAATGGAGTGTCACACCCGAGGGTAGCACACTCCACTAAAGTTTTATATGGAAAGACAAAGGACGAAGACCTCCAAAAGTAACAATGAGAATAACATCAAATACATCAAATCAAGCATACATAATTTATTTTTACTTCTATCTACTCTAATCATCTCAATATATAGCACACATTCATTTACCTAAGTTAACCTTTCAAAGAAAGCATTTGAACAAGGAAAAGACATTTCACAGATGACTTTTATTTCACAATTGATCACTAATTTTGTACTCATTTGAGGTAGGTTCAATAATAAGGAATATTAATTTCTATTTTTCATTACTAAACACATGAATGATTACTTCATCACTAAATACATAAATTTAGGTAGTAATAAAGAGACTTTTAACAATAAAATGAATTTTCATAAAATACTATGAAAACAACATCAATTAGACATTTCAAGCATTAGCACAATTAAGCCATGGTCTACACTATTCTCTTCAATGATCAACAACAAATAATACTAGACAGTGTTGGCGTTTAAATTAGCACCTCTGGAGTGCTGATTGTAAACGTTCAGCTATTTCAAATGTTTTGCAACACTTCTTCGTTATTTAAAGAGGAGAAGTCCCTCTCTGCTGGGAGCAATGCGTAGGGAAGGGAAATGTAACTAAAGTTCCTATCTTTTTATGCTTCAGCGGCAGGACACAAGGGTGCACAAACACAATGCGCCGTAGCTAAGCTTTTCTCTGGTTTCTGCAGATCTCAACTACGACTAACTAGCTTCTATCTATCCAATACCTTCAAGGTAAACAGAGCATGAGGGTAAAGGAGCGAGAATGGGTTGGTTGGATCACCTGAATTCGCCGTCTCCCGAGAATATGACCGAGGCTCTGAACTCTCGGGTACACACCGGGATGAGGTTGGTACAAGCAAACACTCTACACGGTAAACTAGATCTGAGACCTGCCAAGGAGGAGGGACTCCTATCCGAGGTATGGGCTTAGGAAATAGTTTACTAGAAACAACAAAGTCACGATGCCTTGGCCAACGAGCTTGCTAAGGAGGAGGGACTCCTATCCGAAGTATAGCTTGGAAGTCAATACATTAAACAACATCAAACGATAACTGTCAATAACAAATATCCAAGGAGGAGGGACTCCTATCCGAGGAGGGAAATGAGACAACAAGCTATTAGACACAAGACGTAGACATAACTCAAATAAGATGATCAAAATGCAAGCGCCTTCTGATATTCTTCTTCAATGCTTCATCAACGAACTACAAAAGTTGGGAAAGCAAAGGCACGAAATCATGCACAATTACAATCGTCCAACGAACTCTCATCCAAGAGTGAACAAGTATTCGCTTTCAAAGCTGTTGGCAACAATGGCGCAGCAATTTTGCATAGCAAGTAAAAGTTAAACAAATAATGAGCCCAAGGCTCTTATTTATAGAACTCAAAGGAGTGGGCAACCCCAAAATCTCCTTGAGTTAACAATGAGTTCTTGCCAATCAATTAGCAAGATTTATTCCTAAAAGGGAACAAGCAGTTAACTGGAAACTACTTCAGTTAACTGAAAGTCAACAAAGAGTCAACTGGAAACTACTTCAGTTGACTGAAAGTAAACTAAAGGTGAACTTTAATGAAAGTATCCCTCCAAAATAGACATCCACATTTAGTGGAGATCTAAGATCCGCAAATCATGGAAGCCAATTAGACATCCTTAATCAGTGAGATCTAACAATGCATGATTTTAGGAAAGTGGAGTTAAACTTGGAAAGAAGCATCAAGTTAACTCCAACTACATTTAATATCATCTTGAGTTGACTTGGAAAGAAGCATCAAGTCAAACTCAAGTCTCATAAATGCCACTTGGAGGGTAGGACGTCCTTCTTTGGTGCATTTATAGCTTTTCTCATTTCACCATTTCTGGTCAACAGCTCCTTGATCTATGTGTTGACTTCTTCCGTCTCCGGATATTCAATGCTTTGATGACACGACATCTCTTCTTGCGCAAGCTATTGCTCTTGGTAACTTTGGCGGCTTCGTGCTTGGAATGATCTCTTCGCAGCTGGCAAGTCAAGGTGCTTACTACCACGCGGGAGATGGTAATATTGGTCTTTTTGCTGCAAGATCAGTCTTTCTTACTTCTTCGTCCAGAGTAACTGCTGCAGGTCTCCACTGAGCGGGAGATGTATTCTTTTCAAAGATAAAGATCTGCAGACTGTTGGTGATGTCGTTTGCTCTCCAGCAATGTGTGTAAGATCTGGTTGGAGAGTTGCTGGTGCAAGGTCTAGTTGTTCAATTGGAGTCCAAGGACGCCAAATTGTCATTCTGCAGAAGAACTCGCCTGTTGACTGTAAACACGGACGTGTTCAGACAACTTCTGAAAAACCCCTGAAAATAGCGCCCTGCCGAGAAGTATTTTTCGAAAAAAATCTGGCACATGGGTTTTGTTCGTGCTTCAATGCTGAACAAACCCAGTTCCTCAAATTTGGATTCTGAAACTTTTTCGGAAAAACCCCTAAAAATAGGGGCAGCAAGTATGCTGATTTTCGGAAATTTGGCGAGATGGGTTCCTCTGGAAAATTATGCTGGATCTACCCAGTTGATTTGATCTGATGTAACCTGCCACCTTTTTGAAATGTGCAAGAAAACCTAAGACAAGAAGAGAGGAAGTAGACAGAAGATGGATTGGAAGTTTTATCTGATTCTCTGAAAAATCTATCTCTGGGTCCAATCCTCAAAATAGTGATCCTTTTCTGCTTCAGATCTGCAAGAAAAATTGAAGAACGGATGAAAACCTCCTTCAGATCTATCAATGGCGTCCTTGAGAGCTTGTGGCTGTTTTTGATCTTTTATCCTGCAATGAAATAATGAAATGGGACGCCTTCACCTTGAATATGTATGTTTAAGCTTCAGATCCACAAATTTGGGGACCTAACACAAGCTCAAAAGGTGATTTGGGCTTGATCTAAAGTTGAAAAGGTGATTTCCACTGATCGTGGAGCCTTTTAGCCAATTTTAACTCAAAAGCTTTTGACTTTAGTCAACAAATTGACCCTTGACTTCTTTTAGGCGTCCCTTTTGGCTTCTTGAAAGTTTTTAAGTATTTTCTCTCCTGAAAGACCCCTGTTTGATCTTGAATCTAGCGCTGTCTGTTGATCCTGAGATGTTGTGAACACATTCACTGCGGAGTTGGATCCAAACTGAAAGGAAGTGCCTGGGAGACATGATAGTAAAAAGCTGAGTTTAAGGCTTCAGAAGAATGGGCGCCTTTCCCAAGAAAAGGCGCTTTTGCTAATGCCTTAGTGATTTTTCGATCTTCGTTCTTCAGCTTTTTTGAAATGACCTCTCGTGCATTGATCTGGATTTCTCGTTGATCGGAGAGTCAGATGATTTAGCTTGATGTCTCATCAGGTACCCAGCTCTGTTCTGCCAAAAATGACTGACTTCAGAAAACTTGGATCTCAATTTAGGGTTCCTTTATTCAAGGGCGCCCCTCCTTGAAAAGGGCGCTTTTACCTTTTGGGCTGATTATCTTCATCTGAAAAGTTGCCTACTTTGATCTGGATTATCCGTTGAATGCTCTGTCAGATGTTGGTGCTTGCAGTTGCGTTTCCGAGATCTACTTGGGCTGAGAAGGTTATCCTGGGAAGCCTTTTGTCATTTATCAGCATCTGGAGGTCCAAAAAAAAGGGCACCTTTCTTTTGGAAAGGCTCTTTTTCCTTAGAACTTTGTCGTCAACTGTGGTTTCTTGATATTTCCTCAACTGCCTCTTTTTGCTTCATCAGCAGCTGCTTGTGATCTGTCCCTCAGATGATTAATTTGTTTGTTTCACTGTCGCGCCAGCAGGCAAACGTCAAGAATGAATGCCTTGGATGATCTGGGTGACTTCATTTGACCTTAAAAGATCACGGGCGCCCCTGCTTGAAAAAGGCTCTTTTCAGCATGTGAACAATCTCTCCTTCGTAACATTTCCAGAGTTAGTCAAATTTTGACCTTTTTCACTTTCAGGAAACTCCTCCGTCGAAGATCACCATTTCTTCATGTCCCACGTTCATCGTGTATGGATGTTTGGGAAAATGACTAAGGCATTTGACTGCATAGCCTCCTCTTGGCAGCAAGGCGTGCATTCTCCAGACTTAGTCAATTTTCAGCATCTTTCATTTTTTTTGAAAATCATGGTTGCGTCGTTGAAGCTTTTGAAGCTTAGCTTTCAGCACCTGGTACTGGCCAATCTGCCATTAATGGCTGCGGAGGTTCTAACTTTGTTCCTAAAAAATAGAAATAGACCCACCAGAGTAAAACCTGTCTTTTGATGATTCTGACTTGACCAATGTGATCGTGAAGCCTTTTAATCCTATCAAAATCATTTTCAATCATTTCTGGGGAGGTCCTATTTTCGGGGGTTTCCCTGAAAATAGGGGCGAAAAACCCTAATTTTCAAATTTTCAAAATTTTGCAAGTGTGTTCTTTGACAAAAACCCACCAAGATTCTATGATTGGTTTGACCTAAAACAGACTTTACATGGCATTTTAACAAGATTTAGCTCAATTTACACAAAATGCCAAAAAATTTATTTGGGGTACAACAGACAGCAAAATTGAAGGCAAGAAAATCATGAAAATTACATTTCAGATAAAGACCAACTCAAACCATGGATTTTTTAAAACTTGTAGTCTCCAACACTACCAGACAATGGAATACACTCTCTAGATTGTGGTTTTCTAGCAACAATCGTGATCCAACCTCAATTTTCCAGAAATCCACCAAACATGATCTAACCATGGGTTTCTAGGAAATCTTGTAGTCTACCACACTATAAGACCATAGATTTTTTTAGAAATGTGTCATCTAAAACACTATGGGACCATGAATTTTTCTAGAAAACACACTTAACCAAATTTTACTTAAATTCACAATTTTCCCAATTTGCCTATTAATTTTACAATTACAACATGTTCCAGCCATCAAAGCATTGGTCATGGATGATGATTGGTCAACTCATGTGGATTATCTTTTGATTTTTACTAAGCTCATCAAGAGTATAATCAAGTTTTCCATCACGAATCAGTCATGTTTGGGTAAGATATATCACAACATTGCTTCCCAACGAAAAACATAAAGGGCATAATGACAACCAAGAAGAAAGACCCTTCATAAACATTTTTCAAATAGATGCAAACAATCATTGTTGAATGGTGGAACAAGATGACCACACCCTTGCTCTCCAATCATCTCCTTCACCCTCAAATATTACATAAAGATAATTCCCTTTTGATGGGTACAAGGCAACATTCACTAGACTCTTCCCAAATCCAAATTCAAAGGACAAAGTTGTAGGTGATTTTGGCAGTTTTATAGCTTCAATGAATCATAGTCACAACGCTCTTTGAGACAAGTAAATGGTGGCACCTCGATGGTCTTTATTTACATGTAGCCTCTTGCCATCAAAAGTTATAACACATGTATGCATTTTTATAATTATAGATGTTGTATTGATATTTATTTGGAAGCTCTATATAATGTTTATAATTGTAGATTTTATATTGATTTTGTCTCCAATCTCAACCGGTGGCAAACTCTTCTTTAGCTGAGCAAAACAACAGTACAAACTCCGTATCCATTCAATTTAGCACAACCAATTGGCTATAAAAAAGGAAAAGGAGTTGGTCTATGTGCATTCCAATTCATGCCTCTCACATAAGCAAGTCAAATACAAGGAGGGATGATGAGGAATCATCATGTATACCTTGAGTGTGCTAACTTGGAGGGTTTTATTGCACAATCTTCCATAGTCTTTTTTAGATTTTTTGATGAAGTTGATAGTGAACCCCACTGTTCCCAGTAATCACCTGCAACTAAAATGCCTATCACATACGATAGATCAAAGCAATGATTATGCTCATGCAACCAAGAGAGAAAAGATTGATCCACAAAAGCAACTGATATACCTTCTGTATTGAATAATGAATGTGAATTGCATGGATGAATAATTACAATGAATGATCATTTTTTATAAAAAGAAAAAAGCAAACACTAGATGAGAATTTGATTAGATTGTGACAAGTGTCTTAATCTCATGCAATGAGACAACTTAACATATAATTAACCCAATCTAATAATAAAAAAGCACTCCTAAGTTTAGCTTAATTGTATAAAGTAATAAGGGACTTAATAATTAATTAATGATTAATTAATTAATAATGATGTCCTAATTACTCCAACACCCCCGCTTAAGATCAACTTAGGGAGAAGCTAAAAACCTTGATGAAGAATGCAATGATGGATGCATGAATGGGTCCCGACTACAAGGCTTGATGTAATGTCCCTTTTTTCGTAGCCATTTCAGTGGGATTTCTTAGCCTTTTTATTCTCCAAAGGCTAAGTGGAGTAATAAGGAGAAAATTAATTAAATTAATTATTTATTAAGTCATCAAATAAATTAA
>VDFB02075814.1:21362-55897 GCA_007258455.2 Sequoia sempervirens | reverse complement strand
GCTTATGATTTTGATATTGAATTTGTGAAGGGCAAGAACAATGTAGTGGTTGATGCACTCTCTAGGAAGCCATATCTATGTGCAATGTCTGATATATCTGCTGATTGGAAGATTGTTATTACAACATAGTACACTAAGGATGTATTTGCTAATGATGTTTTGGAAGCAAAGATAGTTGATGACAGATATAGGGTGGTCGAGGAGTTCATCCTCTACAAAGATCGGGTCTATCTTGTATCTCATTCGAAGGTCAAGAATAGAATCATTAAAGCTTGCCATGATACCCCTCTTGCTGGTCATTTGGGATTCTACAAGACATACAAGCAAGTAAGGGAACATTTTGCTTGGGAGGGGCTGAAAAAGGATGTATGGCAGCATGTGAGAATGTTTAGTGTGCCAACAGAATAAAACTGAACATATACTACCAGCTGTTTTGTTGCAGCCCTTGCCCATTCAAAATCAGAAATGGGAAAGCATTTCGATGGATTTCATCACCTGGCTCCCTAAGGTGCAAGGTAAGGATTGTATTTATTTTGTGGTGGATAGACTCACTAAGTATGCTCATTTCTACGCCATTACTTCATAATTTAAGGCTCCTCAAGTTGCAGATCTAGTTTTTAGAGAAGTGTTTAGGCTCCATGGATTGCCACGCAACATTGTGAGTGACAGGGACAACAGATTTATCAGCTTGTTCTGGCAAGAACTCTTCCGCTTGGCTCATACAGAGTTGACCCCCAACACTAGCTACCACCCCCAAATAGATGGACAAAAAAAGATCGTGATAAATGGATTGAAGGGTACTTGAGAAACTATGTGATAGGGCAGAAATCAGCTTGGGTGAAGTGGTTACATCTAGGAGAATTCTGCTACAATACCACACATCACATGTCCATTGGAATGTCACCATTCAAGGCACTCTATGGGTATGAGGCCACCTCCTTCATGAATCTGATTCTTGCAGATAGTAGAGTCTTGAGTGCCAGAGACGTGATTCAACAGAACGTGGACATCATGAATTCCTTGAAGGAAAACCTCCATCAAGCTCAGAATCAACAAAAGTTATATGTGGATCAGTGAAGGATTGAAAGGGTTTTCATTGTAAACGACATGGTATACTTGAGGTTGCAGCCATATAGACAGTCATCTCTCAAGGGGAATGGAGCAAAAAAGCTGAAACCAAGATTTTATGGGCCATTTAGGATCACAAGAAAGATAGGAGAGGTTGCATATGAGCTTGAGTTTCCTCCAGGAAGCAGAATCCATAATATTTTCCACGTGTCATGCTTAAAGAGGGCCTTGGGACAACAGATTACACTGTCAATAGAGCTGCCACTCCTTGATGACGAAGACAAATTGATTCTCGAGCCCGAGACGGTGCTGGATGTGAGGGAAAAGCGTTTGAGAAATAAGATCATTTCAGAGTATTTGGTAAAATGGAAAAATTTGCTGGCTAAAGATGCTACTTGGGAAGGGGTGGAGATCTTTGAACACCCAAATCTAAGGTTGCTCGAGGACAAGCAACCATCTGAGGGTGGGGACTGTCATGTCTCGAATTCTTCTTGAGCTGGGTTGACATGGTTTTACAAACTAGTGTTTTTAAACCCTATCAAACAATTAAAAAATAGTCAATTGTGGCTGACCTGCCTTGTGGTTGGTGCCATTTGGTTTTGAAATTTAATTTTTGTATGTTTTGTTTGAGGCCAACTTCAATTGAAGTGGCATAGTAGTTTAGTATTTATAGTTGGTTTTGGACGGGGTTGATTATCACGAATTGGACAAGATCTTGTTGGAGTATAGGGACGAAAACCTCTGTGACTCGACACCAGGTGGGGACATAGTTCAAACCTGGGGTTCATGATTGTTCACACCTCAATCCATATTTCCAGGCGCTCACACCAGAATTGGGTGCATTGCAAGGAGGGACAAATTTCTATCAGAGGAACGATATAACCGCCGTCCAGGCAGAGCCTCTGGCTCTGGCCAGCATCGTTAGACCTCACTTTTGGGTAGGCGACAACTCAGAACTCTTAGGCGCCTAGTTCAGATCGATCCATGGCAGTGTCGCTCACACAACTCACTCGATCAGAGACAACCATCATACCACGACATCCCAAATTCATACACGTCGATTGTGCACTACAACAAGCATTTTGCGTAGTACCGAGAAGAACATCATACACTGATCGTGGCTACCTCAAGGAGAGATAAGCTCCAACTTATGCTAGTGCTAAGAGCGATGGCTCTATCGATTGATCACTGGTTCCAGTTGGAGGCATAAACCTAGGATCGAGTATTTAGCGAATTACGTGTATTGCTCCAGATTCGATGTAATATGTTCCAGATCAAACTCCCATTACTGAAGCATATCCTGAAGCTATCGATTCTGTGAGTGTAACCAACGTATTTTATATTAAATTTGGACATTGATATATTTACATCAATTGTGTATACATTGTTTTCTGAAGCAAGTTTGACATCAGTAAATTGCTTAATACTGTAACTGTGGATGCTATTAGTGAATTAAGTGCAAGTCTGATAATCTAGCTAGAATCGTGCCCTAGTTACTTACACCAATAGACAAGGGGTTGAGGGGATCTTGAACCCAAGATCTGCTTTCTTCCAAAACAAAGGGCTTAACCGGTCGGGCTACTTTCCCTGGTGTGCGACTTTCTTATACAAGAGCAGGTAGAAATCTGCCCTTAAAGTGTTGTCTGCCATGTGACCTGCTGCACTGTGTGACTGCTGATCCACAGTACATGGCCCTACCACGTGAGTTGCTGTTGCAGTTAGCTGCTCTATTAAAACCTCTATATGCCAATAGGACTTCCTGCTTAGCCTTCTTAACCCCTTGATCTTGTGACTTAATTTTGGAGGTCTAACTGAATAAGTTTTCTGATGAACAGAAAAGGGCCCTTGATGATTTGTGCAAGGAATTTAAAAAATGTGGCTAGTTAGATTTTAAAATTTTTGCCTTGAATTAGGGGTTCCTTTAGAAACACTAATCTTCTTATATGGACAAAATGTTCTGCCAGGTGAGCAAACAATAAGCCTTTATCTTCAAACAAGCTCTCTATGCCTGTAGTTCAATAGGGTTTTGCCAATATACCACCAGAAGTCCTTTAAAACATCCTCTTTGCTTGAATTCAGATACCCTTTTAGAAATTCAAACCCTTTGAAATAGCCAAACGCACTAAACCTCCTTGTTTGTTGCAAGGGGATTTCAAGCAAGCTCTAGTACCATTTTGTGTAATGTCCCCTATTTGGGAATTACCCTAAAATTTGTCCTAGAATCACAAATTCCATTAAAATAACAATTGTCAGATAGCTAGAGATATAACTTACCAATTAAATGCGTTTTAACAAGATAAATCCTGATTTAGGTCTTGCAATCATATCAAACAATATTGCATATGTATATATAATTCATAAATCCAATTATTTCTATTAGGGTTAACAATCGCACATATGAGTACAAATTGGTAATATCATCATAACTAATTAGATAAGCCGTGTTACATTTATACTTATTTTTAGTATTCAATCACAATAGGTTTGGATGAGGGAGCATGATAGGTTGGCCCAAGGCAAACCCCACACTAAGCCCAAGAGTAGACACTCACCCTCTTGGCCCCAAGTGGCAACCATGTTGGACATCTAGCATGGGATAGTCTACTTAGTAGGGTGCTTGTATCTGCCCTCCCTATTCATATCTCCTTATTCATCCTCTTATGACATGTGATTTCTCCAACAATCAACCATCGTAGAGGTTGGAAAGGGAATAGCAATAGGGTGCCCGAAAATCCTCCTATCTAAGCCCAAGAGCGGACACTCACCCTCTTGGCCCCAAGTGGCAGGCACATTGGACATCCAGCATGGGGTGGTCTACTTAGATGGTGATCTTGTATCTGCTCCCCTTTCTTGCATTTCCTCTTCTCCTCCACATGATTGCTTGCCGGGTTATAGATAGATTAATGATTTTGAATATGCATTTCACATTATCACACCACAATTATTGATTCTATTATTCATACCACTATTCTTGTAGAAAATAGAATTATTGCAGATTATATATATATATATATCTTCAGACTGCTGTTGCGATTTAGACAGATCTAACTTTAATACTGCTTCCTTCTTGGGATGCTGATTGCTGCTCTTTTTGGATAAGAACTTCTGCTCTTTGGTTCGATCTATCTATTTTATCGCTGGATGCTGTTTTCCCTCTTATGAGGATCGATGTTCCTTTGAATATGATTCCTTAATGTCATTCCCACTTCCCTCATTGTGGTCTTCCCCATTTTATATCTTAATGCCTTCATCAAGAGGGATGACTCTTGGGAAGTTGCTGCTCTTTCAGGAATGGACACAACCTTCCTCGTAAGTCACTGCCCTTCAATATTAAGCTTTATTTAATTTCAACTAATAACATTAGTCAATCTCCTTACTCCTGCGATTTATATGTTAATCCTTTATCAAACTTGTTATATTAGCGTGATCACTTCCTTTTGTTTTCTTCAATCGTTGATGTATATATTAATGATAATCACCACCTTCTCCATTGGCTTAACATATTGTTTCCTAGAAAATCATGAAGTCTTAAACTAAGACGATTTTCTTGATTATTTGCATCTCCTGATTGTATTGGGAGTGTTATGAAAATAGTTTGCTGATCGCTGGGCTTGCATATTTTACTTATTATTTGGTGCTTAGAGTCGGGGCATGACATTTTGGTGTTTAAGTGCAGTATTCCATGATTAACATAAATGGAATGTAAATGACATGCAAGTAAGAACACAACACAAGATATTTGAGGTGGAATTACCCATTGATTGCAATATCACAATATATTTATAGAGAGTAGATTTAAAAATGCGTATAATGTGTTGTCGTAGCCTCTTATAAATACCCATGCAATTGATTATAAATACGCATGCAATTGATTACAGAAAAACCGCTTGGATGAGATCATCTGATTTTAACTTGTCGTTGATTAGTCTCTTTTTGCATTTTAAAAATAAAATCTTTTAGTTTAATTTGGGTCTTGGGCTTGAAGACAATGTGTAGATGTAATGCCAACTTTGATGTTTTTTATTTCTTCATTTGAGACTACCAATGGCTCCTAGTTCATTAAATTTCCTTTCCTTTCAAATTTGGTGTTAATTGGTAAAAGATTTAGATGCCTTAATTTGAGTATAATTTATTTTTAGAGATTGTATACCAAGTTCTTTCTGTTTGGTTTTTCTTGAACATCAAAATCAATGACAACTGACAACTATTGAATTGTTTTTTTTCTAATTTTCTGAGATTGTTAATGATGTATTTCTGTTTAAATTTTTTTGTCCTGACTTTTTGATTTGGAGTTCAAGGAAATGTCTGACACAATGTTTTAGTGATTTTTTTTTCTTTTCTTTTCTTTCGAGAGGTTTCTGTCAGATCTCTTGCTAATTTTTCGGTTTTTCTAGTTTAAATTTGGGTTTTGGAGTTGATAACAATGTTTAGATGAGAGGAATTTCTTAGAGTCTTAGTTTCTTTCAAGGATTAACCACTGAAGATTGCTTCTTTTGATTTTGGATTTTATCTTGTGGAATGTGGATTCTACAGTAGATGACAATGTCTAGATGTAATGATTTTATTGGGCTATTTTTTTTCTTTCCTCCCATGAAGAGTCTTTATATTGGTATTTAGATGGCAACATGCTATTTTTTCCTTTTCCTTTCTTAATTTTGCTTATGAATTTGGTAGAAATTTGTGGACTTAATGAATTTGTTTGTTCTTTTTGCTTTTGTTTAGCTTTTCTTTTAAGGTTTGGTTTTGGATTTTGTGTTAAATTGAGAGGTCATGAATCTTGTTGGTGTTATATTTTCTTCTTTTCAGAGGTAAAATTATGATAACTTCTGTCTAGTTTTTCTAAATTATGATAACTTCTGTCTAGTTTTTCTTAGATATTAGTTTTGGAGTTGATGAAATTTTTTAGATACAAATTTGTTGGTAATTTATTTTCCTCTCTTTAGAGGTTACCATTGGATAACCTGATTCTGTTTCAATTATAATGAACCCATTGGAGTGTTTTCTTTTTCCTTTCCAGGATCAAATGCTGGGAAGCTGCTTCTATTTAGGCTTGTCTTTCTTCTCCATTTTGATTCCGAAGTTAATGAAAATGACTAGCTTTCTGGTTTTATGGGAGTCTTATCTTAATGACTAGCTTTCTGGTTTTATAGGAGTATTATCTTCATTTTTTAAGAGATTATCTACTGATATATTGTCTCTGCTTTGTACTTTTTGCTTTTGGCTTTGGAGTCTGGACTCAATGGAAATAGACACAATGAAATTCTTGGAATAGAATTTTCTTCATTTTAGAGACTAACTACTGATTAATGATTCATTTTATTTATTATTTGGGTTTTGGAGTTGATGAACATGTCTATATTTAATCAGATTACTGGAGATTTAGTTTCTTCTTTTCAGAGTTTACCAGTCTGAAATAGTTTCCGTTTAGTTGCATTTTCTTCAATTATGATTTTGGGGTTGATTACAAAGCGGAGATGAGCTTAATTTGTTAGAATATTGATTTTCTTCCTTCATGGGCTACCTGCCGAGAAATCGCTCATGTTTAGATTAGGTTTTTTTTGAGTTGGCGTTATGATGTTGATCCATGATATCATTGGAGTGTTTATTATCTTAGTTTTTTGTTTTTAGGAGAACACACCATTGGCGGGTTCATCAGCTGGTGCAATTGTTTGTGCTGTGATTGCATCTGGAGCTAGCATGCAAGATGCCTTGAAGGCAACCAAGGAGCTAGCAGAGGATTGTCGCCTTAATGGGACTGCTTTCCGGCTGGGGGTAAGGGTCTTGTTTTCTTCTGAATTCCATATACATCCCAACGGCAAGTGGGCTCTCCCTATATGCTTTGGCTAGACCTCAGCCATTGGACTTAGTTGCTGAATTTGTCTGCATATGTTTCTGTTCAATTCTTATTCTCAATGTTTGGTGCCATTAGCATGATTTAAGAACTTGTGAGATACCTAATCTTAGAATTTATGTTTTATTCAAAGGCCCAATCTTCTTTTAGTTACAGATCCTATATATTGGCATGATGAGTTTCAGATTCTTTTCTCCCTTTAAATCTGATAAGTTTTCATGTATCCAGTAAGCTCTTCATAATACCCCATTTGCAACTATTTAGCAAACCCTTGACGCCAGTCCCTTGGGAAAAAAGGTCTTTGATTTTTAGTTTTGTCTAGCAAGAATTTTTGACCAAGATTTCAGTGTTTAACAGCTCATCTTCTCTTTGAGTCTCTTTTTGTTTGCAGGCAGTCCTTAGGGGTGTTCTAGATAAGGTCTTCCCAGATGATGTACATGTGAGAGCAAATGGCAGAATACGAGGTTAATACCTGTCCTTTTTTTCATTTTTCCATAATGTTATACCATGCATGTTAGTCTAATTTACCATAAAAGTACTAAAGGAGGCATCATCAGAACCCAAGTCAAGTAAATTTTTTAATTTCATCAGAACTCATTTTATTTTGATACTGTCATACAATCTTCCATGTTAGTTTATATTTATCAAGGACTTTCAAGTTAGCCATAATAGCTCTACTTTTATTCATCTCAAAACAGTTTCATTTTCACTATTACTCATTGTAACACTTCAAAACTAACATTTTAAAAATGCAATTGGGCAATATCTGCATCAATATTAGAATTTTCAACCCCAACTATTATGCAACGCTTGTTCATTGAGCTGACAAACATTATAGAATTAAACTAATTGAGTTGACTTCAGAAAGCTAGCATTTATTGTCTTTGACCACTGCCAAAACTATTCAGTGTAAATAAAGTTCAACATGTTGGAATTTGCGATAGAAAGTATTGATGTTTGTATGTTTTGTAGTTAGGGGCATGCATTCAACTTGTGAGACACCCCTTTCAGCCTTAAAAAGTTATAATCTTTTTTAATTCTTGCTATGTTGGTTTGTGTTAAGTCATATTAATTAGCCATAAAGGTTACAATCTTTTTATTTGTCCTTTTGTTGTTTTGTGTTAAGTCATATTAATGTTATCTTAGTTTTACAGTAATAGCTACATGAACATCCCATAAGGTGGTTGGGTTGTTTAGGAAATTAAAAGATGTGGTTTTATAGAACTCTTTGAAATCAATGTAAATTTATCGTGCATATTTGATAATGTTATCATTCCAATGTTGCCAGGAGATTGGTATGAAAGAAAGGTAAAGGTATTGGTATAACATTTAAATAAATAGAAGCTGGGTACTGGGAGGTATTTGTAAATAATTTGCTAAAAATATATTTTTTTGAAATATATAAATAATAGATATTGAATAGATGTCCAGTTCAAGAAGATGAAAAGATCAAATTTTAATTAATAAAATTTAAACATCATGTTGATGTTTTACCGTATTCAATGTTATGTTATGTGTTGTCACTTTTCAAATTAGAAGGGAAAACTACTTGAGTAAGAGAATGCACAAACATTTATATTGTGCAAATTGTCCCTTGAGGTTTTGCATTAAATCTAATATACTAATTTGTCTATGTTATGTCCTGGATGCAACATTGAACTGTCAACAGCTAAGATTGCAGTGCTATTTTCAGATTAAGGTGGACTAACAACGTAAGCACAAACACATACAGTTTCATAGCAGTTAAAACAGAGACTAATCTTTAGCTGCAAACAAAGTTAGATTGATTAACACTAATAGATGCCATCTTTTGGCAAAAAGATAGACCAATGATTAGCCCCAACATAGGAAGTGATTTAATAAATAAAAATCACATGATTTGCTGCAATAAATTGCTAAACTGCACTCAAAGCTACATTTTAATTAATTTGTCTTAAAGCAATCTATTTTCAATTAACTTCAAGGAATTACAAACAAAGATTTGACAACTATTTCATAACAACTAGATAAGTTTTGTAGCCAAAGCATAACGTCTATAGTCTTTCATTACACACAAACACTTCACACATTAATTTGACTTAGACTTTGAGTGACAATCTTTGTTGCATAAGTTTGCCTTTAACTAGCCCTCCCATATTATATGTAAATGACACATATTTACAGCTTACTAGAGTTAGATTCAAAAGCTTCAAATAATACTAAAATATTAACTTTAAAGCAATCCTATCTTCATTCATTTAAAAGAGGCATAAAATATTATAAAATTGAATTTGTCATTGCTTTCTTTCTAGTTTCTCTTCCCATCTTGGGTTCCCATATGAAGGATGGGCCTAGATTCGATGCTTTCTCCTTTGAACTTTATTTATCTTTATTCTTGATTTAGGTACTTCATTTCTATTTGGAGGAGCTTTTCTAAACACTCGCCACTTTTCTTTCCATTTGTTGGGGATTTTGAAGTGTTTTTCCAGTTAAAGATGGGTGCTTGGAAAATTTTGGGCTAATTGTCACTGCTGTGGAGAAAAACAATGTTTTTTCCATGTAAAAGTTTGCCACTTTGGAGTTGGGCGCTCAACTTTATCTTTGGTGGGTTTTAGGATGTGGCATGCCAAAGGAAAAACTCCACTTCTTAGTATCTTCACTAATTTTTATCTTTGTTCAATTTTTAACATTGGTGTGCCATGAGAAAAGCTCCGCTACTTATCCAATTCACCATCCATTGGGTTTTTGACATTGGTGACCCAAAGAGTTATCTCTACGATTTGGGATGTTCGTGTCACAAACCCCATTGAAAAAGCTTGCTATTTAGAAACTTAGCCAAAATTTAATGGTTGGTGGGATTTTCCATGCTGTTCATGTAATGAACCGGACCAAATTTTTTCTTTTAATGAGCACTTCAACACAACAAGAACCCATTAAGGTTAGCTCAAATCATAATCAGCAATTAAAGGAAAAGACTCAACACCACGGATGTGCTTTCCGACCCAAGTAGGGTAAGTAGCGACCATCTGGCGGAGTAACAAAAGTAAATACAATGCTGAAAGGAAGCTCAACCACTTATTCAGCGGGAGCGAATACAAATAAAGAAAGTGTTCTTCCGCTAAAAGCAGGCATCCACTTATTCAGTGGGAAAACAAGTGAAGTACAAAGCTTTAATTCCCTTCTTGGCGGAATACCATCCAAGAACTTAAATGTATAGTTCGTTCACCTTCCCTGGCGGTAAACCGTCCAAAGATTATTAAGTTTTGCTGCTCTAAGACTAAGTAAATTGCAGAATATAAGAATGACTGAAATAGTACTACTATTAGCAGCCTTACAATACAACAATCTGCAGATTACCAAGTGATACAAGCTGATAAATCAAAGCAACAACTGATAGAATGTTGTTCCAACTTATTTGACTCCACAATACTGAGAGAACTACTCATGAACTGAACTTCTGGTAGTCTGATATAAAAACCAGCAATCTGGAAACACAGACCAGCAAAACAGTGTCCCACAGAACAACTCACAACTCACTCAAAACCTAACCAAATCACATGAAACTTGATGCAAATGAATCCTAGAATGATGACCATGAAATCAAGACTGAGAAACTACTGACAAACTGTGATATTATTTTTTGGCACACACTCCAAGAAATCCCAGAAAGAAGCAGCCTTCTAAGAGGGGCGATTTTACTCTATAAAATCAAAGACATCAAATTAAAATCTGCAACTTCTAGGAAAGGGGCGCCCTAGGTAGAGAAACTCAAGGGAAAGACACCCAAAACAATATTAAATTTATTCTTGGACTTATGAATAAAAATGTCTTCCAGCTGTGCTAGTCCTGCAAACACAAAATCTGAAGAAATCTTCACAAAACTTCACAATAAGCTCTTTTTGCTTCCTTTGGATGAGAAGCAATCCCATTACTAGCTAGATGTTATCTTTCAAACACGAAACTGATCCTTGCTAGGAGGTATGCATTCCTCGAAGCTAATGTCTGGTTTCATTCCAGCAGCATAATAGTAGAGAAAAATATCCGATAATCCAATGAAGAGAGGGAGCCTCCTTTTATAGACTGAAGAGAAGACTCTGGAGGCTTTTAGAAAGTACGCCCTAACCCAAGCAATTTTTAGGTTTTACTTTGACCAATTCTCCTTCATCAAGATGGCGTACCTCTCTTTGAGGGATGAAAATCACATTTAAAAATAAAATACTTCTTTTCCAAGGTTGGCGTCCATCTCCTTTTGAGCAAATAAACATTAGAAAAATCACAATAAGTTCTTCATGAGAAAATAACCCTCAATGTCCCCTTCTTTAAAACAACTTAAAGTCATATTACTAGGACAAGGGGTTATTTTATAAAATAAAACTTTATTGACTTTAAATAACTTATTTCTCCAAAATGAACCCCTTAAGCCAAAAATGAGAATTACCCAATGAACTGTCAGAAGAGGAAAGTTGACTGAGCTGGTGCTGACTGGACCACTGCTAAATATAGAATTTACTAAAAATAGTAAATTCAAGAAGTTGCTCAGAATGCAATGCATGTGCCACCATTGCGAAGCTCTCTGAAAACCTAGAAAGAAACTGCAAACCAAAATCCCAAACTCCAAGATGCAAACCCCTGAATCTTCAAAAGAACTCACCAAGCAGCCGAAAACCCTAATTCTGCCTTTGACTAGCCGACAGCACACCGGGGATAGGCCATCAATCACTGAAAAGTGTAGTGCTAAAATTGGGGACATTACAGTTCACCATCTTGGAGGACTATTTGAATGGTCATGACAAAAGTCTGCCTCACATAAACTTGTCAAATTTTCTTTTAAATTTCTTGCATTTTGCAGATTTCGTGCATGGAACAGCTCCTTTGTTCATTTTCACACTTTATCAAAAAATGTTTGACTTTGATGAATTTTACATGATGTTCTACCTTCTAGTTTCCATTTTTTTGTGTTGGAGCTTGAATTTGCCTTTATCACCTTTTGATATTATCATCCATTGCAATTCGTTCAAAAAATAGAAAATTGGATTTTTTAGCTCCTTTGGCCATTCCATGAAAAGCATACATACTAAAATAGGAGTTTCTAAAAAATAGAATTATTCTGAAACTGGTGGATTTTCTATTGACACAAAACTCCAACTTGAAATTCGATTTTCCATGGTGACAATTTCATGCTGGAAAGATGAATTTTTTACTGTACATATCCTTTGTTGATAAGATGGGCTTTGTACTTGTCCAAAGGTTCATTTGATTTACACTTAATGAATCCATTTACAACCAATGGATATTCTTTCGTGGGGGCAATGTCAACAACACCCAAGTCTCATTTTTTATCATGGATTCATACTCCACCTCCATGGTAATTTCCCCATTTAGACTTCCCTTTTGGCCTTTACAAATGTACTAGGCTCAAATATAGGTGAAATGATAGAAGAGCAAAATTTACCTGCTTAGCACCTTCAACAAGGTATTTTCTTGAATGGGTAGATTGGCCTTACATTGCTTGTGGCAATATATCTTCCTGAACATCCTTTATTATAGTATATTACAACTTTAGTCTCTTATGTTGGCCCTCTTGATTGTTTTGTGAAGACGTTACATCACTCTTTTCTCCACTTGATTCCCTCCTAAAATTTGATACTTTGGATTTTTCTTGTTTGATCTCAACATTGGAACTTGTTCCAAAAATAGTAGTAGTTTCCCATGCACTGCTGTTCTTAAAATAATGGTATTTTCTCATCTACAATAACATCACAATTAACCTATGTTCCATGGCATTTCCGGGATGGGGACGGGGGGACGGCAGGGGATGCGTTTTGGGGACGGTAGTCTGAGGGCAGATTTTTGGGGATGGCGGGGGGATGGCGATATAGGAATTTTTCGATATATATATATATATGAATTTTTAAAAACATATTATATATAGATAGAGAAAGAGAGCAATTTGAAATATCAAATATGTGCAACAATATCAATATGACAATATGCGCATAGATAAAGAGTATAATAGCAGTATAACAGCGATATAACCGCAATATAAAGATAAAGGTAAACACTAATAGCAATGCCAATAACTTGACTATTAAATATAAAAGCATTTTGTTCAATTTTAGGTTGAATGACTAAAGTAAATATAATAATATTTTATTATTTAGTCAATGCCATTCAAATGGGGATAAAACATTTTTATCAAATATTTATTATTTCATTATAAAACATTTAATATTTAATATATGATAAAACATTTAATATTTATCAATTATCAAGCAATTTTTATTTAACTTGACAATAATATTAAATAGTTTGTTTAAAAATTAAATGTTTTATCAAATATAATGAAATATTTAATATTTAATATTTATCAAACAATTTTTATTTAATGAAATATTTAATATTTACAAAGTAATTTTTATTTAATTTGACAATAAAATTAAATAGTTTGTTTAAAAATCAAATGTTTTATCAAATATAATGAAATATTTAATATTTATCAAGCAATTTTTATTTAATTTGCCACAAATCATTTTTTTTTTTACTTTGACGAAAGGGGGACGCCTGGGCGTCCCCGATACGGTTGGGGGACTCCTAGCTGTCCCCTAGCTATTTCCCCTTTTATTTTCCAGCCGTCCCCTTTTTTGGGGATGCATTTCCTGCCGTCCCCCAGTTTTCAAAAATTAGGGGGGATGCCCGGGGGACGTCCCCTGTTGTCTCCGTATCCCCGAAATGCCATAGGGGATGGGGACATAAGGTTTGGGCGGGGGGACATGTCCTCGTGTAACACAACAATTAGCCACAATTTGTAGAGGCATATAGTTAGTATGCTTTGGGTTGTTTTGTAATGCCCCCTCCTAAAAGTCCTTGTGATTTCTTTTAAGAAGGGTAAATTAATAATAAACTAAAATTAAAATTAAAGTTTAAGTTTTCATAAATTGAGGGGCATGTGAAACGTTTTGTCATAAAGGAAAAAGGTATATAAGGAAGACCAAGCAAGGAGAAGGAAGAACATATGAATGTAATACATCTTTTATTATCTGTTGTTACTCCTTTGGAGCATGGAATTGTAGTTCAATTTGACCTAAGGATGAAACCCCTTAAGGTCTAGAATTAGAGGATGGAATCCCTGTGAATTTAATTACTGAATTAGAGGATGAAAACTCTTGATTCAGATTTGGGGGCAATCTCACCCATAGATTGCATGGAAGCTTCATATGTTAGATAGTTATAATTTTTGTCAATAACTAGTGTATAGTTGGAGACCTTTCAAAGACATTAATGCTACTAGATTTCCACAATTCATATTGTTGAAATATGGTAGCTTCGGTCAGATATAGCAATGATGATCATATGTGTGTGTATATATATGTTTGTATGTATTGACATATGTATACACACATATATATATTAATTGTGTACATCATCATTTATATCGAAATCTACTACATTCCAAGTATATTATCGATCTGCATTTAGAGGTTATTAATTGTGGATTATTAGCATTTCATGTTTCATATAGGATCCCGATCGAGCATCATTATCGGTGATCATTTCCAGATTGGATATTGTTTATTTGTGCAAGATAAAATCAGATCGAACTTAGTAAGCATTTATGTTTATTAAGTAACTAACTCCGAATTGGTGATTGGGTGTTTAGTTTAGATGAAAAGGCACAATTCATGAGACATCTCATGAACGGACATGCCTCCACTTTGTGGACACATGTCCACTCATGGGATGTGTCTCTTCCTTATATATTTAATGTAGATCCGATCCACAATTGGAGACATCGAAATCAATAAATGTTCTGCTCTTGTAGATCGAATACCATTAAAGAAAAATTCAGACTTGTGAATTCATGATCAATATTTTTCAATACTGATTTGGCATCAACTTCATATTTATCAAGTTCAACATTTTGCATATAATCTGATCTTTAAATTTTAACATGGTATCAAAGCGGGTATAAGAAAGATCTGATCAGATTTGCTTCAGACTGAGGCGCGACTTGGAGGAACGAATAATCTCGCCACCCAGGCAGAGCCTTTGGCTCTGATCGGCGACCATAAGAGGATTGGCATTTTCCTTCAGGATAGTGGACCTCGTGATCAGAAGAATCTGTGTTGACTGTCATTACAAGGGAGTCTGAGCATCACTATTGAGCGACATCCGACTTGGGAGAGAGATAAGAACTACAAAGACGAGCTTCAAGCGAAGGATCGCGCGGGTGTTATGAGCATTGACAAAATGAGATCTTCATAAGTCCAGACAACGAAGAATTCATATCTTAACATCACGACTCCTAGGTCACCCCTGAATGGCCTCGCCTCAATTGAGAAGTTAAGCTCAAGCGTTTGGGTGAATGCAGTCATTCCACGAAGGGTTCGGCATCGATGCACTCAGAATGAGAATATCAACCTATGACTCATCATAGATTTGGATACTTGAGTCTGGTTGACTTGGCAGGTTCAGAAAGTTGAATAGCTTATAATAATAATTGATTTAAGAGGCAGAAGTGTTCGGGTGCTAAGGGTGAACGCCTGAAAGAGGCCACAAATATCAATCAGTCACTTTCAACTCTTGGGTATTGAAATCCAGAGCGACACTATTCAGGAAATCATTGCAATCCCGTGACTTGTGTCGCTCAGCCCAGACACAAAGGACCCGACATCAGATTTGTGGCACATCGATTTCAGTGCAAGATTGACATTGAAAAATGCTTAGAATCTGGTGATCAACAGGAGATCGTGATTAATTTCTCCTCTGATAAATTCAATCGTCTGTAGCAAGCTTCTCTATGTCAGAGGAGGTGTAGAAAAATATCAGAATGAGTCTAAGATTGAATGTCGATTTAACCATGAGTACTATTTTATCCCGTGAGGGGATAACTTCCTTATCATGCCATATATATATTCGCAATCTGTGAAGACTGCCTTCTGCCCACTTTGTATTGTTGTGTTCGCACTATTGCCACTTGCGGCAAATTAAAGATTTTAGCCTGAGATCTGCAGTTGATTAAAAGATGTTATGTGATGTCTAGATGGAAGAAAGACCACCTTTTTTCGATATTGATTAATAAAAACTCTCCTCCGTTTGAGTCATTCATGACATTATGAGAAGATTGGATTCATCTTCTTCGGATGGGTTATTCTGAGAAATAATTACATCAGCTGCGACTAGTATTTTCTTGTGGTACCAGTGGGAAAGGTCTTTAGGATCAAATTGAGATGCTTCAGGTACTTATAGTGAACAAGATCTCATGAAAGTCAAGTGCAAACCTGAAAAGCGCTTAAGTACAACACTTAGGGAGTATTCAAATATTTGTGATCTTGGTTGAGTGCGTCAGCATGAACTAAGGTCAGGGCTTCAAACATGTGATGACGACTAGCCTAACATCACTTGGAGAGTAATATCAATCTTGCTTGGAATTAGTCAGAGGCAACGCCACTGCTAAGGGCAGAGCAAATCGAGAAATCCTTTATCAGGAAAAGTGCAGACCTGAAAAGGAGAGTCTGATTTCATCAAGATTATCTTTTGTTGTACTGAGATTTTCACTCTCAAGAGGAGCAAAAGATGGAAGAAAGAGTTATATCAGAATTCAAGAAAGATAAGTTTTTTTATCCCTTCATTTTGATCCTTTGATATATATTTCTCTTTTAGGTTGATTTACTTATTTATGTTTTAATATTGTTCATAAATTCTTATGTGTTAATGCTTTAACTTGGGAGTGTAAATTTTGTATGATTCTAGCCTTGATATTTATGTGGATAGTCATAAACTGTTAGTAATCTCTCTCTATAATGCTTTCAGGATGGTTCGAGAAGCAAGAAGGTAATGAGAGATTGTGCAAAGAGAAAAAGCTTGAGGCATCGCATGAGGAAGTCATGCCGACCAAAGAAATGATCAAGAATGAAGTCACATCTTGCAGCCATGGGACTGAGTTGGTGGCTAGAGGGAGTTCACTTCCAGAAGTCTTCTTTGCAAGCTCTGAAGCAGGGATCAAGAGGGAGTTTTGTGACTCACTAAGAAGAAGTGAAGGTTGCAGTGTTGCAAGGCCAAGTGTTAAATCCTTGACAGTCCTCTTCAGCTGCTGAGATCAAAATTGCTCAAAGACTATCATCTGGATTTGATATTGGTAGCTCCGCAAACCTATTCAGAATAGAGTGATCTGCTATGAGGCAATCTTGGACGATGAAGTCAAGAGGTTCATGCAAGTGTTTGAAGATTCAGAGGGAGCCTACTGAACCTAAAGAAGATGATCGAAAGAGTACCTCTGGATGTTGTTTCAAGTTGAGGTCTGCGATGATATCCTGGTGTAGCAGGAAGCAATCTTCTGTGGCACTGAGTACAACAGAAGCCGAATATATTGCAGCCGCTATGGGAGCAAGAGAAGCAGTATGGCTCCGGAAATTGCTTGTGGGATTATTTGGTGAGTCCCTGAATCCTACTATTATTCACTGTGACAATCAGAGTTGTATTAAGCTTTCTGTGAATCCAGTATTCCATGATAAATCAAAGCATATAGAGATTCCTTACCACTATGTGAGAGACATGGTAGAAAGGAATGTGATCCAGTTGGAGTATATTAGTACAAACCATAGTTACAAGACTCGGACTCGCCTCGGACTCGGCAAGCTGATTTTTTACTCGGACTCGGACTTGGAGCCCAAACTCGCCCAAGACTCGGCAAATAGAAAAACCCAAGAAATTCAGAGATTTTTAAGGATTTAAAGCTTGTTTCATGCACCCTTTAGTAAATAAACCTTAAATACACAATAACATCATGAAATAGAAACTACTATGATCCTATACACAAACATCTATCGATCACATAAGTATAAATGCAAATTTTAGCTGAAGGAAATAAGTAATTACTTAATACTTAATAGTTAATAACAATAACAGTAGTAAGAGTTTAAAGTTTAAAGTTAAACAGTTAGAACTTAGATATATAAATGTTGTGAAATGTATACAATACTCATGGAATATGAAATCCATGGCATCAAAAGTTCCAAACATATAATAAAAGTAAAACAAAAGCTATAAGTCTATGGCTCAGAGGAGCCTGCATCACTAAGGCTCTAAACTTTAGTCCTCTTGCGTAGACGTCTAAGATAGGTCCTAGATGATGTTGCAGCCATCATCTCTGCCTGTGTCTCAGTGTCAGACTCAGAGGCACCCAAACCAGCATCCAAGGTGTCTCCTCGTGCTCTATCCTCCTCCTCTGCCATGGCTATTGCCTCTGCCTCTCGATCTGCCTGGTCGACCCAATCAAGGTCCTCATCGGTAAAAACAGGATCCTCGACCTCAGTGATCCAATCTGACTGTGGATCAGCCTCCTCCAACGTGATGGGTGACAAGTCAGTGCCCAATATCTGTCTATGGCGAAGGCGCAGGTTGTAATGAACATAAACAAGATCATTCAACCTCTGCACTGACAACCTGTTGCGCTTCTTGGAGTGTATGTGTTCAAACATACTCCAATTGCGCTCACAACCCAAGGCACTGCATGGTTGGCTCAACACTCGAATCGCAATCCTCTGAAGATTTGGTACTTTAGCACCAAATCTCTCCCACCATGCATCTGAGATGAGAAAAAGAAAAAAAATAGATCTCATTGTGAAATGTGAATATTTAATTGTAATATGAACATTGAATATAAAAGATTGAAAAGTGGTAATTTTTAAACTACTATTATGCCCTTAATAAATTTTTACCTGGCTGCAATGTCGATCGAGTATCTTTGCATATATCTCTTGCAAAGAGATCTCCTTGTGCAAGTCTGAAAATCTCTATCTCGGCAACAATTTGGGCTCCAACATGAGAATTAGACATCCGCTCAATGACTATGTAGAGCCCACTCAAAACCTCCTCATCTGCCTTGAATTCTTTGCGAAATTGGAATGCCGGATTGAGAAAATATGCTGCTGCGTGTAGGGGCTTGTGAAGCTGGAGGTGCCATCGTCTATCGATGATCTCCCAAATGGGGCGATACTTACTATCAATTCCCCCATAAATGGATCTAATGGCCTCTTTGGCCCTATCCATGCCCTCGTATATGTAGCCCATTGCGGGCTTTTCCCCATCAGCAACTCGTAATAGAACCACTAAGGGCTCTGTGACCTGCAATTATTATGAAACATTGACATAAGTAAGAGTTAACAAAAAAAAGCAAATAAAATAAAAACAAGAATGAAAATAATAAAATATAATGTAGAATTACTAAACTAATTACTTATTAGTTATTACATTTACCTTGACAATCTCCTTAGTAGGCACCCAAAAGCCCTGCTCATCAAAAATCCAACCTGACGCACTCATCCTTGCATTTGTCTTAGAATATGTTGAGGAAGCCCACTCCTCACTAACAAACATCCGCCTCAAAGCTCCCTTTGACTGCAGTAAGGATTGTAGAGTGATGAAGTTGGTAGCAAAGCGTGTTATCCCAGGGCGAGCCAACTCCTTTTGCCTCGTGTATTGCCTCATAAGGTTGAGGACCCATGTGTGATTATATATGTACTTACAAATATTCCTTGCGGTCTCTACACATGCTTTGATCTAGTCAAGCTTGCCAAGATCCTCCAATATGAGGTCAAGGCAATGAGCAGCACAAGGTGTCCAAAATAATGATGGGTGCCTATCCATCAATAGTCTACCTGCAGCAACATAATTTGCTGCATTATCCGTCACTATTTGCACCATTCTCCTCCCCTACCTCAGCCAAGACACCCTCCAAAGCCTCACAAAGGAATTCAACATTTTTGGAGTTGCCGGATGCATCAATAGATTTAATGAACACGGTACCACCTGAAAAAGAAACAAAATAAATGATTCAATTAAATATAAATTTAAAATCTTGATTGTTAATCACTAAAGCAATGCATTTTAGGAAGTAAAATATTTACTCGAGGAAGAAACAAGAAAGTTGAGCAATGTCTTATTTCTTGTATCGGTCCAACCATTAGTCATGATGGTGCAACCCTTCGTCCTCCAAATTTCTCGCTGCTCCTCTATTCTGACTTTCACATCAGCCACATTTTGGGACAAAATGGGGCCTTTTATCTCTTCATCATTAGGGGCTTTGAACCCCGCCCCACAAACAGTAACTGCATATGTATACACACATATATATATTAATTGTTGAAATATGGTAGCTTCGGTCAGATATAGCAATGATGATCATATGTGTGTGTATATATATGTTTGTATGTATTGACATATGTATACACACATATATATATTAATTGTGTACATCATCATTTATATCGAAATCTACTACATTTCAAGTATATTATCGATCTGCATTTAGAGGTTATTAATTGTGGATTATTAGCATTTCATGTTTCATATAGGATCCTGATCGAGCATCATTATCGGTGATCATTTCCAGATTGGATATTGTTTATTTGTGCAAGATAAAATCAGATCGAACTTAGTAAGCATTTATGTTTATTAAGTAACTAACTCCGAATTGGTGATCGGGTGTTTAGTTTAGATGAAAAGGCACAATTCATGAGACATCTCATGAACGGACATGCCTCCACTTTGTGGAGACATGTCCACTCATGGGATGTGTCTCTTCCTTATATATTTAATGTAGATCCGATCCACAATTGGAGACATCGAAATCAATAAATGTTCTGCTCTTGTAGATCGAATACCATTAAAGAAAAATTCAGACTTGTGAATTCATGATCAGTATTTTTCAATACTGATTTGGCATCAACTTCATATTTATCAAGTTCAACATTCTGCATATAATCTGATCTTTAAATTTTAACACATATGAACATCAATTTTGCTGTTCCTGGATTTGATTGTTTGCAAGATTTTGTATCAACGTTTCAGATCACACTCCATGATCCATCATCAGGATAGAGAGCTCAAAAACATTCCAACTAATAGTAATTCGTTGCAGAGTTAAAGTTAACATAGTAGCCACTGCTGAAGATAACCTTGAATTCTCTGAGCATAATTCTAAATATAGTATCTAATAAAGAATCAAACATACTAACTGAAGTTTCTGAATTGATTTCATCTAGAAGCAATAAATATTAATTGTTTATTTATAAATTGCAAAGAATTATCATGATTGTGCGCTTGGCATGTAATATATATGCATTACATGTTCACTATAAGCAACAAACATATATGGTTTTTTTTTCATTCATAATTACTTCTTGTTTCCTTAGGAATATGTGCAAGAACAATACAACCAAATACTTGAAGGTTTTCTATTTGACTTGGCTTCCTTGGGTGTAATGTCCCCTGTTTGGATATGCTTAGATTTTTGCCCTATAATCACAATTTCAAAGTAAGAGATATATTTTATTAAATTACAACTTCGGATAAACTCCGATTTAACCCTGCAATGATATTAGCCAATGATTCATAAAATAGTTAATTGATCATGTATATTGTTTGCACATCCATTACATTATTAGACATTATATATTGATCTAGATGAGTAACTAACAATACTGATTCAAAGTTATTATCCCCCAATAATCAATCATTGGAAGGTTGGAGATGAAACCTCAATAGGGTGCCTGGAGTATTTCCTACTTCTAAGCCCAAGGGTAGATAGGCAACCCCCTCGACCCACTAATGGCAGACACACGGGCATCCAGGTGGTCTACTTGGCATGGAATCTCTCCCCCCTCTTGTACTTCCATCCCTTCTTCCCAAGATCGATTATAGAGGCATTAATAATTTGTGGTTAGATTGATAATTTAATGTGAATTACAATTCTATTTAAGTATATGGAATCAATTATATTTAAAACAAATACATAAAATAGCATCCACAATATCTATGATTTTATGTTATTGCTATGTCTCAGTATGCAGATAATTATTAATGCAGATAATTCATCCTGGACGATCTGCTGTAGATATCAGTCTGTATATATATATCTTCAATGTTGTTCGATTTGTTCTTAACATTCAAAAGATATTGCTTAGTGTAAACCAAACAAATAGGAAAGAATCATAATTATTTATAAGGCTCAATAATTGCTGCAAGCATCATTATTGCATAATCGTATATAATTCACACACACACACACATTCTGTTATATTTAATTTACCTCCCTTAATGATTTGTCATTTGTCTTCATATATCTCTTCTTGAACCATCTTCTTCCCACATATATCTTCTTCCAAGTCTGATTGTATCATATTAATGTATCTACTGCTATGCTCAGGAAACACTCCTATTTCTGTCCTTATTCCCCATTCATATATCTGCCTTTAAATCTCCTTATCATATTTCTGCTGCTTTTTTGAGTGTAGATTTATTTCTTAATATGATTCGATCTACTTTCCCAATCATATTCCTGTATTATGTTTAAGGGCTTCTGTCTTTCTGGATGCAGATCATTATTTATTTTTTGATCTCATTTCTCCTTTGATTTCATATATATCCATATTCTTGATGCCCTCCCAATGAGTAGGAGCATTCTATTTATAATCCCTCACATCTCTTTGAAAGGAGATGACCCTTTAATGTTAATTGCTGCCTTTGAACTAATCGCTACTCTTTTTAATTATAATCCCTGCAATTAAGATATTCCTTGCTTATTAATAAGACATAGCCAATTTAATACATATTTATATATAGTTTTTTTTTTTGTTTGTTTGTTTGTTTGGCAAATCGCTATCTAAGAGGATAGCACTCTTCTTATTGCTTTAAAAAAATCGATTACAAATTTTTAGGACATTACATATTAAGATAATCAAACCCGAGCCCCACAATTTCGGCTTTTTGAGGCAGATCTGAGCATCATATGGTGTTTTCTGGCCAAAGGTTTCCTTCTCTTCACCTCAGTCCAATCATTGTCACCTTGAGAAGGATCCAAAGAATCTTGCTTTGCAACTACTGGGAGATTTTTCCCCCCCAATTCTGTCGATTTAGATTGGCTGGGAAGATCAACGCCCTCTGAGCTTACACAACCCAATGAAGTTGCAATCATGGAGGTTTCACTAACTGTAGAAGATGCAACCTTTGCAAGTGAAATTGAAGAATGATCCCCATGGGGGGGAGGGGGGAGGAGGGGAGGTGGTGAGGGAGGTGAGGTACGCATGCTTTCCTTCGTAAACTCTAAAAGGTGTGCGGAATCCTTGGGTGGATTGGGTGGAATGGTATAGTGTTGGGTTTCAGCCCCAATCCACCAAGTTGGTTTGCTCTAGTTCAGTTTCCCCAAATCGTGATGCATATAACATTAGGAGGGAAAGTGTTTTGTTGAGAAGCATTTCTTGCATCTGAAAACTATTTTTTCGTAATCAATCGGTTGTCTCCTGCATTTGCTACCCACCTTCAGCAAAATCTCGGCAGGGAGACCATTGGAAAAATCCATTTGAACACATATTCTAGCGCACACATTGAAATTTGATAGTTAATAGTTTCTTCGGAAGAGCAATGGTACCTACCAAGACTATTTCCAATAGCCCTCAAGCAATCTAGTTCCTAGAATTGAATGGGGAGGTATGGTAGTCTTACCAACAAAAAAGCAGTGGTGAAAAATTTTGTACAAGGGTCCAAATTGGGAAAACAGGGTTTCATGCATAGAAAATCACCTTGGTAGATCCACAGGCCATTTTCCAGCACCAACTCCTTGTCATCCTGTGAATCAAACTCTAAAATGAAAAACCCTTTTGCATAGGGGTAAATGCTGATTTCTCCTTCCCAGTGCTCCACGGGGACTTGTCCCCTGCCCTAGTACCCTTGTCCCCGTCTCGGAAACGTTTCGGGGACTCCTCAGAAACTTCCACCCGCCATTGCATTTGATAGTGACTCAAACTTGAGCTCCAATTTTGATACTAACTTGCTAGTTGCATCTCCTGATTAGGGACAGCCATATATTTTTATGTTTTTGTCATTTTATAGTTGAAACTTGGAGCCCTTGGGCATTTTGTTACAATTCTTATTTAATATGTATGCACATTGACAATGGAAGAATTTGAATTTTGTTAATTTGTTTGTCGATTCTCATGTGAAATCTCAATTCAAGTCTAATGTTATGTATTAATCTTCTACAATGTCTATGATGAATGCTTTATCAATGTTATGATATGAATATTTGAAATTTCTCTATACTTTTAAAATTTCCCTATTTTTTTATCAGCCGTCCCCTGTCGTCCCCTAAAAAATGGCCCAAAAGTAGGGGTACCAAAAACTCGTCCCGCCGTCCCCGTCCCCGAAACTCCGTGGAGCATAGCTCCTTCCATGAATTCCTTCCAATTGTCTGAGACCCAAGCATGCAATTCGCATAACTTCGGCGAAGTCTTCGTAAACCGGCATATCAAGGCATGGTTGGACAAAAACCCCTCCTTGTCCAAAGCCATGCTATCCAAGCAAACCTCCAGAGTTTTTGAGGAGGGATGAACAGGAAAGTGCGAGCATAGTTTGGCTGTGGCACCATTAACAGTGGTGGTGAAATGCTGAGGACCTTGGTCGTTGGAGATGTGCCCTAACCCCTTATTAGATTGCCAATGGTATTGGTGTCATGGGTTTCTACCATGTTGCAGATCCAAATCCTTTCCCAAGAGAACAAAGGCATAGTCCCGTGCCTTTTCATTTGGGAGCAACACCTTACAAACATTGAAAGAGCCAATGACTTGGCCGTTTGAGGTTGTAGGGCCTGTAGAAAACGGAGCAGCATGCGCCATCCCTATAATAATCGGGTTTTTTCCATATTTATATATAATTGACCAGCATATAGTCGGCTAGCTTATAATCTTCCAATGCAAGGTGCATTAAGAAGGAAGTTGGCCATCATAGTATAAGCTTTGTCTTGGGCACCAAGGATGGGGTTGGCCTAAATGGTTTATATCTTTTTATTAACTTCTTGTTGAGCGATCCCTACCCTTTTTATTACGCTTAGTCGCCCCTCCCTTTTAGTCACTGTCATTTAATTTATATTTCTTCCTAGGTCGGCCATCTATTGTTGATTGTCTTACTGGGTCTGCCTTCACAGGGAAATGCTTCCTAGGGTTAGAGCTGTGATTTGAGAAATGAAACAGGTCATTACGTTGGGACTACCATATTGCAAGGCTTTACAAGGACTTCTTTTAAGGATGTAGATATTTGTATTCATAGCTTTTGCACAGTATCTATATGGCACATTTTTGTTGTGCACCATGCACCTCACCTTCTTCATAATCACCTATTTCTCCTTTCCATGACTGCATTTTGTTGTGGAACCTACGGACTAGAACATTTCCTATGAATACCTTAATAGAATTTGTTGAATTGGTTGGAGATGAATTTGCCTCCATTATTTGATGTTAAGTGTCTTTCTTTACTTATTTGTTTTTCAATAAAAGCTTTTGATGCCATAAAGTTAGAGAAACACTCTTGACTTATTCATCAAAATGAAGCCCCCATTTTTCTAAAAGAGTCGTCAACAAGTAGGAAGAAATACTTTGCACTAGACATTGGAGATGTCTTCATAGGACCATGCAAACCAACATGTAGTAAATCTAAAATCCCTTTGGCTTGTCATGCTTTATCAATATCAAATAGATATGGACTTTGTTTGCCCATTTGACACCGTATTGGTCTTATCAAGAGTAGACAAGTATTGATAATTCATAGTGATAGAGAAATAAACAAGTTCAATACCAATTGTTGAGAAATTCAATCTCTATCCAAATATGACTTGAAAGGATGAGATACAAGGCTTGGACTAAAACAACATGAAAATGTGAAACTTATATGCAAATCTCAAAATTAAGTTGCCTTAATATGGAATTACCATGATTAAATCCATCTTCTTTATCATGCCAAAAATTAATTAACATAACATGCTTATAAACACTACCTTATGTGAACTTATAACAGCAATATATGAAGAATAACATCATAATAAGATAGCAGCAATGAGGCACAAATCAGCAACACAAGAGCATCACATAACACATGATTTACGCGGAGAAACCTTTTCAGGAAAAAACTTCACCAAGAAGAGAGGCCAAGTATGCATTATCTTCAAATAAATGGGATTACAATACAATCACTTCCATTCTCCTCTTTGCCTCCACCATGACAACACTTGTGTACTTGTGAACATCCTCCTTATGCCTCAACCTATCCTTGTTTTTGTAGAGTAACACTACATTCAACTATTGCTCATATTCTACATCCAAAGAGCTGATTTTATAGATGTGTGTAAAGGTTGTAAGCCCAAAACAAGGCTTCCAAAGATGACTCTTTCATCCAATTAACCCAACCCTTGGAAATCCTCCACAGAATACAAAAGGACACCTATTTTGTCTCCAATACTTTCCCTCCAACTTGGGCGCCCAAACTTGGAAGATAAACATTATATAAAATGCAATAAATGATGGAAAACCAAGTGATACCTATTGCCTCTTTCCAAGCACTCACTTGGAGAATCCCAATAGTCACTCATTTATCCTTTCCCTTATCTTTTATTATCCCATTCTAGGTATCCGCATGTGGGGGAAACAATATTAGATATTTATGTCCACAAGTCACCTTTATGACTGCTTGTGGACCCATCACCCCTTATGACTATATTATAAACAATGGTGAGAATTAATATTACAAAATATTTTCATTCACCCTAGTGCCTAGAGACTCTTTCCAAGGATGTTGGAACCATGACATAGGACATACAAGGTGGATGGCACCTTAATCCTAACACATAAAACCATGCAAATCAACATGTACTAAATCTATAATCCCTTTGGCTTGCCACACTTATCAATATCAAATAGATATTGACTTTGTTTGTCCATTTGACACCATATTAGTCTTATTGAGAGTAGATAAATGTTAATAATTCAGGAGACTGCACCTCTAATTTCAAAGTTAGTGGTACTCTCAACCATTGCTAGTGCTTGTTGACGGGTGTTTTATGACCGCACCAACACAGAATAAAGTTTCCAACGGTCACTCTATCCTCTCTTGATCAAAATCTCTTGCATGCTAAAATTGCGAAAGATCATGCATTCAACTCCAAGGTTCCTTCATGCAATGGATGTAGACTCAATTGGCTTGATGTGATTTTGCTGGTATTTCAAGGGGACTTACACAATTGTTCATTCAAGGGAAAGGGACTTTCAAGATTCGGGAGATTTATCAATGAAGCTCAAGTTTCCTAAACTAACCAGAAAATGTTGAATTTGAATGGCTGTAGAGATTTAGAAAAAACTCTAATTTACCCTAGGCGCGGGACATGGCAATCAAATCTCACAAACTTTAACCAAGCTTTGCTTTGCCTCACCTCGGACAACTTCCACAAAACTGGTGCAATCTTCAAAGGAGTGAACTAGAGATATTCAAATTACAATTTAACATGAAGACACCATCATGACAATACATACCAACATGTAAATTATAATCAAAGTTAGGTCCAAACTATTCCAGTTGACCACACAAGGCGAACCCACTATCAGTGAGCCCGCTAGTGGTATGGACTAGCGAAGCTTGCTCAAATCAATCACCACATTCCACAATCATCTACTTGCATGAAATCAAATCTATTCTACTCTAAGTTCTACTCTAAGATTCTATGCTAATTGGAAGGATGAAGAAACCTTGCTAGCTGCCTACAATAAAAGATGAAATCACAAGCAGTGACAACTTTTTTTATTATGGTAGTGTTCACAATAGTCTCCTACAAAGTATTTAGTTGAAAACTTTCCCTCCTTCCTTTACAAATGAGGGGGATACGCCTTTTATAGCTAGCCCAGTCCAACAGACGACTCAGATTCAATTACAATGAACAGCCCAAATTGAGCCACATAAGCCCTATTCAAGATTTTGCTAAAAACAGCCACAAAGTGGAGGAGTGGGGTTATAAATGAGCACATAATTCCCACTCTCTCCCTACATCACTATGAGCATTTAATGCCCACTATCATCCAAAAGGTCATCATCCAAAAAGGCGTTCCCATTCTCCTTCTCTTTGACCACAAACTCGATGAATCTGGCCAATACTGCCTCAACCTCCTGAATTGAGATGGGTGGAATATGGTTGAGTCGAAACTCAAGCACCGTGACCGCTTGCCGCTGCCGAGTACAAGATTTTCCCCAAGCAACTAAGGCATCCTGAGTGTTCTGAATGATATTGGAGAAGGTCGAAATATTTTCAAAATCTACTTGGGCAATTGACCTTACATCCAAGAAGAAAGGATCCAATCTACTCTTCAGACCATCCGTAGTCACTTCTTCTAGAATCAATCTTTTGGCGAATAAGGCTTCAAGCGTGTTCAAGACTCCCTCCTGAATATTTCCCATGGCCCTTATAACTCTAGTTGATTCTGCCTGAGCTACATCGAAGAAGCCTCGACTTGTGACTGCTGAGGAATACCAACTGGGAAAGTCATATATGTCGCCCTCTTGAATCACTCCTCCTTCCACTAGAGTCTGTATGGGCATATGCATTAAAGTTGCCAAGCGAGGAACAACTTTATTTTGATAAATGTGGGTTTCACTCCAGGCCTGATCAACATTGCTCATGAGTGTCAGAATACTAGAGGCCTGCTAAAAAGAGTGGGCAAGATCCTCCATGAACTTTTCTGTCTCTGCGCGAATATGGCCAACCTACTTATCTGCTTCTTAAGCCATCCTTTTTAAATCTTCCAGGCCGCTGACTAATTCCCTTGGAAGCCGAAAGATCAACTGCTGAATTTTCTTGTCCACACAGAAGAGCTAAGTGCTACACATAACCAACCAATGTCTTATGTTCTTTCTTCAATCTTTTATACTTCCCTTCTGTCTGGAGCAACCTATCCTTAAGAGCCTGATAGGAGCTATCACATTCCTCGATTATTTGACCTCCTGTAGGGCGGCCCAACTCCACAGTAGTGATGACATAATTCTCTAGGATGGCCTTATCTCGGTCACATTCTACCCTAGGAACAGCCACATGGAGTGTGCGAGAACCAGACTTATCTGTAGATATCTTCGAGAACTTCCTGGCCTTTTTCTTTTCTGGCGGTCCGCTGATTCTACTGAGAAATTCCTCCATTTCAATTGTCAGATCAGTCTCCTCAACAGGATCCCTGCTCATTCTTTCCTTGAGCTAGTCTGGCACTGCTTGCTACGAGTCACAAATAATAAGTGGCTGTTCTTCTCTCGCTTCCTCTCCATGCACTTCTTCTCTAACAACATTTTGTTGAGGTTCATCAATTTCCATCTATTGAGTATATTCTCTTGAACCTTGAGCCTCCTACCCTGTAGTAGTCTCTTCCTCCAAAGCCGTTTCAATCAACTGTTGGAAGCGGGTGTCTGTCTCCGTCCCCTCTTCTTCTTCTTGCTGATTTTCCTTCCTAGGAGCATTGACACTTTGACTATCTGGCTCTCTAAGAGGTGGTTGGTTCACCTCCTGAAACTCTCGCTCCTCATTCAATATGTTTCTCTGGCTCGCAAACAATGAGACCTCCTGCACGCTCGAAGAGCGAGTTTGCGATGGCGTGGATAATGCTTCCTCTACCCTCTGAGGCACCTACTGAACCTGCACTTCTCTTTGCGGATTTGAAGCTTGGGCGACCCGTTTCCTTTTTCTGGCTATTGGCGGCTTTTGGTCACCCATCAAATTGTAAGTGAGGGGGAATGATCTTCTTTTAAGTCTATTCATGTGCCTTTCCACCCAATTTCTAGTGAATGTCAAAACTGGTATGCATAATGTATCTAAGTTTGTAATTTTTGGTTCTAACCAATCAGGTATTGGGACCACTGTATTTCTCACTGTTTCATTGTCTGGCTGCATAACATTTACATCCTCATCTACCTTATCCAGAACTGGAACAATCTCACATTCTCTGATCATTTTCAAGGGTATTTTGGAAATCATTCTTCATCTAACCTCAGCATCATCCACTGCATTGGCCCAAAAGTCCTTAATATGCGCCTTGTGCCTATATTCCACAACCTACACCACTTTGATATTTTTATAAGGATCAAAATCTTGCCTGCTGGTGTGGTATGAGAGGTGGAAAAACTGTAGCTCATCTTCAGCTTCTTTGGCTGCTTGCAAGGAGGGACAAACCTCATCTGAATTCCCCATGATGATTGGGAAGTCCAATCCTCCTTTCTTCTTCTTTTTCTGAATTTTATCATAGGCAGTGAGCTGCCTAGATATCTCTAACATTACCATTCTATTTGTGGGGTACCTTGGCAATCTATAAGGATATGATGAAAACCCTTGCAGCCTGATATATGCGTATCTCTTGATCAACTTCTGAGCTTCTTTTGATATCCTTTGTTGAGTTTTTCGCTGAAGGGTCCTGGCTATGTGCATTGTGAAGGCATCATTTAACCTTTTGTAGTTGGAGGTGCTGCTTAGGTGCAATTGTGGGCAAGCCTCGTAAATTTTGAACTGCTCAGGACCACACCCAATCGGCTCCTTATAAGTTATTCCCCTGTATTTAGTCATTTGAGCCAGCATGTATATCACATATGAGCTCATGTAAAAAGTTTTAGTTCTTAGATTCCTGAACTATTCATCCAGATTGTTACTTATCATTCTTGCCCAGTCCACACAGTGCTTCCCCTCCAGCACAATGCCGATGTAGTAGAACATCCATGGCTTGAAGATGTACGATTGAGGACTTTCATTCACTCGACTGAGCATCATTATCATATCACAAAATTCCTGTTTCACATCATCTGAAATAATTTGCTTAGGGAGCTTGGTGCAAGGAGGCCTGGGCTTTTGCATCCAAACATAATTTATCATTCTAGCGTATCTCTCAAAAGTAGAAGCGTACATCCTTTCAGCCCTCTCCCTCGTTCTGTATACCATCTCATTGAAAGTAGGGATTCCGAACGCCTCTCTGATGGCCTCAGGCATAAGATTGACAAACAATTTGCCATCAGAGGAAATAATAACCCTTCGCTCCGGCTTGTAGCAGTTGGCACATTCCAAGATTAACTCTGGACACTGGATAGTTGGTGGAAAACCAGCAGCTGCATAAAGCCCACTCTTCATAATTTGATGTGCCATGATTGATGGAGGATAGCCACCTATCCCGTACATCCGACTTCTAAGTGCTCCAAGATTGTATGAACCGAGGTTCGTATCATTTAGCTCTCCCAACTTCGATGTAAACTTGGATTCAGGAAGAAATGTTCTGCTTAACTTCTTTATCACTGCCTACTTGGATATATTGGCCCTGCTTGACTCAGCATTGGCAGCCTTGCTCGCAACTTTGTTGGCCTTTGCAGCTGCTCCTCTGCCTGCTTCAGCCATCTTGCAAAACAAAAGATAGGCATTAAAATTTAAACTTAGAAAATAAATAACCCCGGGATAGCCAAAATGTGGAGCAAACTACGAAAATAAGGGGTCTCAGCATTAAAAATCCGAACTCCAAACCTCCAACACTTTTTCCAACAGTATGAATATTATTTCTGACACTTAAAAATTTCACCCTTAGCACCTAGCTTGCTGATTTGACTTGCTCACTTCAGCAGCTTCACCTCAACGTTTTTCTCCTCACCCTCAAAGCCACAACTTCACACTTGCAAATTGTGAGAAGAAATGAAAATTTCATGGCTTAAATAATCGTGTCAAAGAATATTGCTAATTCATGAGGGAGTTTATTATAGCAAACTCATTAAATTTCTCTTCCCACTACTCAGCAATTTCCAATTTTGGAGAGGTGATGGGTGAGTTGTCACCAAAGCGGGTCCCGTTCGTCATAAACCTTGCCTTTGTCGAAGATTCTTTCCCTTGTGAAAGTTCGAATTTCCCCTTTTGGCTCATTGTAACATTTGTTATTTCAAAGATTCATGGGGAAATCATTTAACTCATTTAATATTTCCCCCCCTTTCCATGGGCACATTTCCATAGGGCGCATTTGATATAGACTCCCTAGAAATCCAACCTTTGAGAGAAAAACCTGAGCTACAATGATGTAGTAGCATCTGGGTCCATGATCTTGCATCACCCAAAAATAGAATAAAGGATGGCTGAGAGAATTTTGGTTTTGTGTGCGGGTTTTTGAATGAATGGTATCATGGATAAGTTTAAGAGATCAAAGAATTTTTTGACTGACTTTGTGAGCAACTGAAAAAAACACATTTGCATCTTTGGCAACAATCTGTTACTTTATTAGCAGCCTGTTTCAACTTGGCCAGAAGCTTGTTTAATCCTCAGCAGCAAAACAACTTTGGCAGCAACGCGACATCAGCAGTAACTGTGACTTTGGAAACATCTGGGACAACTTCAACAGAAAAATGGAAATGACAGCTGACAGTGATGATTCATGAATCATGATGATGTGGATTGCAAAGGACATCTGGCTTTGTCTTTTGTCTAGATTGATTTACTTTATGTCTCCAGCCTGTCATTATGGGTCATGTGATTTCTCTTGGTGTCATGTTTTCTGGTAATTATGGTGGCAATGCAGAAAATTCTTGTAAATGTGTATACAGGAAGGGATGGTTTACATTTCCATGTATTTGGAAGAGATGCATTCATACTTTGTACAAGAGCACTTTTTTATGCTTTCATTATGACTGAAACTGCTTGACTCTCTCAGCATACATGGCAAACATACTGTCATGCTGACATGAAGGATCCTATTGGAAAGGAGGTTTGCCATAGCTCTGACTGCCATGGTAGCAACAAGTACTACCATAGAATAATTGAATGATGGTTTTTGTAAGGACCTTCTGGGGAAATGAATTGAGGGCATTCTGGAAAACCCTATAAATCAACCAGGGTAATTATATCATCCCTTATTCTAGATGCATATCCCACCACCAGTCCCCACATGCATCAAATCTCCACTCCACAGGTTACAATTCAATATTTATGAAATTATACGGAATGCCTGGATATATTTGAACATCCGGTTTGATGGAATAAGTGGCCAGTTTCCTGACATTGGTGGAGCATGTAAGTCATTGAGAGATTGCTGACATTCATTTTACTGTTAATCCTGAATAGATGAGGGTTCTGCTTGACTGTTTAAAGAGGAGTAAACCAGGAATGGAAGTTTGAATAACATGGGAATCTCAGGAAGGGATTTAGTTTGCCTACACACTAGTGTCCTCAAGTTAGAGGATCTGTATTCCATTTAATCTATATAGGAAAGTTTTGTGTTCATTATTCTGGAAAAATGAGCTATTTGTCGAGTGTGAGCTGTCTTTAATCTGTTCTGGAATGAACAGCCGACCATTAGCATGAAATTTTGCATCAACTAGCTTCAGATTTGCATGTGGGTACAAAGTCTTTTTGTTATGTATTCTGACAGATTTTTTAATTCTGCTACAATTAGCTGATGCTGTCTTTGTGTTTTATTGAAAATTTTTCTCCTAGGTTTCCTTTTCAGCTCCTATGGTATTCTCTCCTTGTCTGAATTTATATTTTTTATATGGACTATTTAGTTTCACTTTGACACCTCTGTTAGTACAATCTTCTGAGAAATGAAGTGTTCATGATTTTATCATTATGTCCTCGCTGACATCTCGAGGATAGATTGGCTCTATCACACTCCACCCCTCAGAGGGTCGATAGATCTGATAGAGGGTCACTGATTTGGCTCAGCTTCAAGTTTGATCGCTTTGTCTTTCGCCTCGCCTCGGATCGAAGACGCTTTGGCAGAATTGCTATTTTAGCGCCTCGGCAAGCAGGGACCACCGCTATTTTTAGCAAGATGGCTGTGGCGGCATCAGGAATCACTTCAGAGTTCGTCAGCATCAGACGGATCAGTCATCGGGTTAGAAACGAGGAAGATATTAATATTTGATCGCATTGATTAAATATTAATTAATTAACGTTTATAATGTAAAGTTATAATTTAATATTATAACTTAAGTGTTTTTCCTTGAGGGGTGCACCATCATGAAAAGGGGGCCAGTTTGACATTTGATTAATATTTAAATATTCAGTGGAGAACTATGGAGAATTGAAAATATTAAAATATGAATATTTCATTAAAACCCTATTTTCAAGCAAATCGCACTTTTGAGCTTATTTGAGGATTTTGCATTGGAAAGTGAGCGATTATGAGATTATTGAGTTTGAAACTGATCAATTTTGGTCTGAGCCTGAGACTTTAGGGTTTCGTGTTCGATTCCTTGGAGAACGAGCCATCTCCAGCGGAAAGCAATTCAGAGAGTGTGCAATATCACTTGATTTATTGCCTACAGAGGTTTTCTTATTCAGAGAAAGCTACAGAGCTTCAGAGATTGTTATTTGTCAGAGATTCTTCAGTTGTTTGTATCCAGAGCATATCTATATATCAAGGCGACCATACCAGAGACATAATCATTGATTTTGTGGAAGCCGTACAGCATTAATTGCTGTTTCTGACAGGCCGTACCTTCTTGTCAGGCCGTACCTGTGCAGAAACACGTGTTTTCTTTCTTGGGAAGAAACGCCTCTTGTATGAGCTTCATCTATGCATCACAGAAGGCGTCCACATTGTTAGAGTCATCCACAGTCAACGGAAGGAAGGAGAAGTGAATCATTTAGAGCAGCCGTACAGATCTGTGCATCTTCAGCAAGCTGTATTACCAGGTTCTTTCAATAAAAATGTTATTCTTTCATTGCATGCTTCAAAATATTATTTGTATTAGTGCCAGTTGATTTAATAAAGGAACGGCTTCAATCTCTAGTGTATTTTCTTAAGCATATTGAGGATCTGGCAATTTTAAA
>VDFB02075814.1:0-16851 GCA_007258455.2 Sequoia sempervirens | reverse complement strand
ATAGACTGGATAGAGGGTCACTTCGAAGCTTGGCTCAGCTTCAGTCAGCGAAGTTTGATCAATTGTCTTTCGTTCTGGCTCGATCGGAGACGTTTTGCAGAATTGCTATTTTTAGCAGTTCCTGGCAGGCAGTGTGGGACCACTGCTATTTTTAGCAGTATGGCTGTGGCGGCATCAGGAATGACTTCAGAGTTCGTCAGCATCAGACGGATCAGTCATCGGGTTAGAAACGAGGAAGATATTAATATTTGATCGTATTGATTAAATATTAATTAATTAACGTTTATAATATAAAGTTAGAATTTAATATTATAACTTAAGTGTTTTTCCTTGAGGGGTGCGCCATCATGAAAAGGGGGCCAGTTTGACATTTGATTAATATTTAAATATTCAGTGGAGAACTATGGAGAATTGAAAATATTAAAATATGAATATTTCATTAAAACCCTATTTTCAAGCAAATCGCACTTTTGAGCTTATTTGAGGATTTTGCATTGGAAAGTGAGCCATTATGAGATTATTGAGTTTTGAGATTGATCAAATTGATCTGAGCCTGAGACTTTAGGGTTTCGCGTTCGAATTCCTTGGGGAACGAGCCATCTCCAGCGGAAAGCAATTCAGAGAGTGTGCAATATCACTTGATCTATTGCCTACAGAGGTTTTCTTATTCAGAGAAAGCTAAAGAGCTTCAGAGATTGTTATTTGTCAGAAATTCTTCAGTTGTTTGTATCCAGAGCATATCTATATATCAAGGCGACCATACCAGAGACATAATCATTGATTTTGTGGAAGCCGTACAGCATTAATTGCTGTTTCTGACAGGCCGTACCTTCTTGTCAGGCCGTACCTGTGCAGAAACACGTGTTTCCTTTCTTGGGGAGAAACGCCTCTTGTATGAGCTTCATCTATGCATCACAGAAGGCGTCCACATTGTTAGAGTCATCCACAGTCAACGGAAGGAAGGAGAAGTGAATCATTTAGAGCAGCCGTACGGATCTGTGCATCTTCAGCAAGCTGTATTACCAGGTTCTTTCAAATAAAAATGTTATTCTTTCATTGCATGCTTCAAAATATTATTTGTATTAGTGCCAGTTGATTTAATAAAGGAACGGCTTCAATCTCTAGTGTATTTTCTTAAGCATATTGAGGATCTGGCAATTTTAAAGAATTTATTACTATTTCCTAGAATAGCCGTACTGTTCTTTATTGCATTGAAAACACAAAAATTGCAAAACCTAAAACGCCAAAAATCCAAAACCACATCTCGCATCGTGGGGAAATTTCTACATTTGCTCGCCTATGTACTACGAAATATCAAATTGGAGTACATAAAATTAGGCATTTAACTAATATAGTATGGATTCCCAAAAAAATGGAACAACTATAATGCCCAGTAACAAGACAAGCATATAATGCAAGTCCTCACAGAGAAAAAATCTATTCATGAAAAATTTGTGATTAATAACCATCTTGAACCTGATATACTGTACTGTGACAGTGTCTCACAGTATGAAATTAAGTCCAAGTATTATGGTATATATTGTATAAGATGCTTCCAATTGTGCATTTAAAATACCTGCATAGTTTTAGGCAAATTACCAAAATTCCAAGTAGATTTTTTAGGTTTCTAGTAGACTGGTTTTTTATTTCATTTATGGAGGACTTTCCTGCTGTCATTATTCTTTGCATAGCTTTAATGACATTATATAACTGCTGAATTATGGCATCTGTTTCATTGGTTTGGGTTGTGTCAACTGACATTTTAATCAATTTCAATATTTATATCTATTCATATGCTAACTATATGTAGCTCCAAGTCCTGGAATAAGGCCTACAACCTCGACATTCTGCTTGAAGCTTGTTCCATTTCTTTATAATAGATCATAGTAATTTTATTTACCAATTGTGTTAATTGTACTTCCTTAATAATATTGTGCAACTTACTGTTGTTATGATGGTACAGTTGCTATAACACAGGTGTTCAGGTCACCAAGGGCCTTGCTTGTAGATCAGTTTGATTCTAAAGAAGATCTAATTGATGCTGTGATTACATCTTCCTTCATACCAGGGTATATGCTTTATGTTTGTTAATTTTAATTATGTTTTTTAAATTTTCTAAGCTATTAGTAGTTGATCTCATCGTATCTTATTTTACTATATAGTTTTTTTCAGTGGATAGTGACGTGTAGAAGAATGCCAATTTTCATTACAGATACCTTGCACCTAGACCCGTTACAGTTTTTAGAAAACGGATCTGTGTAGATGGAGGGCTGACTCTATTCATGCCACCAACAGCAGCTGACAAAACGGTATGCTGTTTGAAATATTGACTCATTCTATTTTAAGTGAGAATTAGGTATCTATAATATTTTCTGTATTTTGTAATATATCTAAAATCTGCGGTCCATTAGAGAAAAAGCCTACGTTTGCTATTAAAAAGGTGCATTAAACTTGGTATCCCTTTCATGTTCCTCTCAACCGTCCTTGTTTTGCATTTCTTGAAACTGTTGCAATTTTTGTAGCTCTTTTCAGTCCTTTTCATCATCCTAAATGTTTGTTTCAACACAAAATGTACATTCACATGCACATATGTACATGAACACACTTCACATGTACTTCAACACAATTAATTTCATGTTCAGTTCTAATATATTATCATCTGACCCTTGGACTTTTAAAATAAGTTCCCTTTATAAAATAGTGTAGTGAAAGTTTAATTATTAATATATCAAAAGATTCAAAACACAGCAGATGAGAAGGAAATTTTCCATATACATAGCTTGTGTTCTCTAAAAGTTTCTTTAGCATATGCTAACATGGATGTGCATGCATATAGACCATCATACACGTGTACACAATACTCATAAGTTTTCATGACTTAAGGACAATATCCTTGCATTAACCTAAGCATGTTCATAATAAAAAGGTCTGAAGTTTTGTCTTGAACAACTCTTAAAAATAAGAAAACATACCAGGTGCCAAGTTGATTAGATATAATCCTCTGTAATAGAAAAATTGACTAGCCATTTGCAAGGTGGTTTGTGTGCGGTTTGTGTGCCTGTCTTACATAACACACTTTAGGCTTTTTACATTTTACCTAGCTTACGTCTGTACAATTTTGCTCTGTTTCCCCTTCAAATTGTTTATCTTTATATGATTAAATTCCGAGAATAGCTATGTCTGCATTGTTGTGGCAAGTGATGCATGATTTGTACAGGATTGCAGGTCTTTTTTTCACGCATTTAATATTTGTCTTTTTCAGTACAAAGATTAAATGTCTTATTTAGGTCCATCCCAATACAAGCATGGCTTGTTCAAAGAAAGTTTTTTAAACATCTTAATGGCTGTGCTTAGAACCTTGGCATGTTGATTTGTCAAAGGCTGCTGCACCTTTGTTAGAATTATGTTGTCGTTTTCATGAGAACCTAATTCTGCACAGTTCCATTTTAGTTTCAAACATGGCGGATCTCTAAACTTTTAACTTATTTATTCAACCAGCATAAGATATGCAGTTAAATATGTGCAGTTTCTTGTCTCTATGATACTTTCCATGCCAGTTTTCTGGCCAAGCCATACATACATTAGGAATTTTGATTCTCCAAAACTAGTTTTACATCAGTTCCAACACTTGTTACTTTATGTACACAGCATTATAGTTGCATGATGAAAGAGTAAATAGAATTCAATTACCTGGACTAAAAATGGGAAAAAATCAGTTAACTAAAAACATTTGATATAATATTGTAAGAATAGAGAAAAACTCTGATATTGTTAATTTCATTTCAAGTATTGTGCTTAGAAATTAAAATCAAACATGGTACATAAAGGAAATCCTGATTGTAATAAAGAAGGGTGGGGTTCTAGGACAAAACAGTTTTCTTTTACCTGAAAAGGTTTTACTTTATGTCAAAAAGCAAAGGGCTGATCCTAAAATAGTTTGCCTTTCCTTCATGGAGCACGGTCTAGTATTTTAGGGGCAGCCCAAATGTTTTAACTAAATTCTCATTAGCTTATAAAATAAAAGGAGAAATCTCATTAATTTTCAAAATATAATTCTAAAACAAATCTTTTCAAAGACAAACTTAAAAGGACATTTAAAACATGCGACAAAAAATGATAGGTATATTTAATTAAAGCAATTTCAGAACCATTTTTTGAAAAACTCAAAAAACATGGCAAATTTGGTTGGTAGTAATTACTCAGGATTAGTCACAAGTTTTTTGAGAGTAATGCTAGTGTTGTTTGAGAATCGTATAATAGCTTCCAACATTTTTGATTAAATAGTAGAGGATCTACAGGGGCTCCTGCCTAGGAAGCATGATTTTACAAAACAAATGACGTTAATGGTCATAAGTAAAACCCCACCAAAAGAAGCAGACTGCCAATACTGTTAACTGGAAATATCCAAGCAAAACTTCCTGATCAGCAATAACAACAAAAATGGAGGAGCTGACCTTAAAAACAAACAACTCAGAGTGTTATCCTCCAAAGACACCCAAACCTCAAATGCACCCCTTCACTCCCCTGCCACCCCACCTACAACCACCAACTTCACTTGAGGAATTAAACTTCGAGCCTACCATATCTTCCACAGCCACCTCCTTTTAGCCACTTGTAAATCCCAGAAATGAAGCTGCCAGAGCAGGGAACTTAACACCTTGAAAGGTTTCCACCCTCTGTTTGGCCCAAATTACCTCCACCAAACCCAGAACAGTGATGGTGAACATACTAGACACCTCCAGGGATATTTGAGAAAGGGTCACAATAAGATTTAAAAAAAACAACTGTGGTCTATTTAGGAATCCTTAAACAACTTCACTTCTTGATTGATTGTACCAATTTCTTTCCTGGCCACCTAGATATCTCCATGCACCTTTGAGAATGGGTCACCATAAGAATTTCCAAAACTTGATTGAGGTCCATTTAGTCGTCCTTTAAGTACTTCACTTCCTTGTAAATAGTAACAATTTCCATCCTAGCCAGGTTGTGATCGTGCATTGAAGCCAATGAATTCAAGTCCTCAGCTAGCAGAGAATCTAAACCTGGTGCTTTTGCAGCCACTCAATATCAAAGAAAAGAGCTGATAGGTGAATAAGCCATTGTCATTGCCCTGATAGAGGTACCACTGTCTCCAGCTTAATGATAAATTTGTCTCAGATGGCTGCCTTCTAGCAAAGAGGATCATTCACCCCAACACCAGCGTCACCCAGCACACACTTGATAAAGCCCAGAGCTACACTATCTTTGCAGTCAACAGTTGCACACAATCAGTGATCAAAGACTCTTCCTCTTAGATAGGGCTCCTGTTTGGCAGAGCTATGACGCCTGGCAATCACTGCACATGTGCAGAGCCCAGAGCAAACTGCTTAATGCCACCTGAACAACCACCAAGCAACACCTGCCATTGACAACAAAAGGCCTGCAACATGCCCAGGCAAAGGTAACACAGAAGAATGAAATTGGATACCACATGGAAGAATTTAAATGAGCCAAAGCCAATGGTGAAGGGTATTAAAAGGAAGTCCTTTGCATGCCTGCCAATGCACCACCTTGGAGCCCAAAAGCTATAACCACATGAGCCGCCTGTGACAAAAACATTATTGCCAAAAAAGGATTAGAGATCCACCACATGGTCAAGGCAACAAAAAAAGAAAGAACTAAAGAGGCTTAAAAGCTAATCAGTCTTGTAGATCTGCCCAAGGATCAGGTTGTATACTGTACAAAGCCATCAATGGCACCTGATCCACACCTAAATTGGTGGAAAATTCAACTGCCACATTCACTTCCCTGAAACAATAGGAGAAAATGACATCCTCAAAAGGAAACCAAAGATGACAATAATGCTGTAGTTTCAAGAATAGTTTCCCATTAGAACAATGCCTAAGTTTCCCATTAGGACAATAATGTTTATAGACACCCTTAATAAAATCTAGAGAACCTACTTCGACCACCACCTTTTTAAAACCTAGAAAGGAGGCCAAAAAGTCCCTGCAATCACTCTCCCATTCAGCTTCATTTTTTGAGCAACAGCCAAGAAACAGGGAACCTCGATGAACAAGGTAACGTTGATCATCTCTATGCACAACCCTGTCTCCAGTCGTAATAGGATCGCCTCTAGAAGCCCCATCAAAGTTTAATCATCAAAAAATCTATTGGATGTCTCAACCATTTTTTTGGCATGTTTTTTGATGTTCTCTTATCCCTTGAGTGGGGGTGATATTTCTGACATCCTCACCACTTTCTTCTTGTCTCTTCTTGAAACATAAAATCAATTAGTGAATAGTGGATTACCTCCACTTTTACAGCTTTGAAACTTGACCGGAATGTCATCTTATCTACTTTGGATAACCTACCCAATAGATAGAATGGAGGCTACTCTAATTTTAGGTTGCTATCACATGCATTTGTTAGATCTGCATATCTATTGTATATGCTATTACTTCTACTAGTTAGAATACAGTGATGGGATCAGTTGACAGTCTTATTAAATTAATCCCTATTGTGAGATTTATTTATATAATCAATTATTTGTCTTATAGATATATTAAGTGAGGTTCTATGTCTTAATTACAAATGTGTTTCTTGTCTATATGTTTGGAGTGTAGGAGCTATATTGGGAGAAAAATAAAAGCAGATAAGGATATTATTGGTTCATGGAACTTGGTTTACATCTACCATTCATCAGTTGTTTTGATATCTGAAACATGTGTTAACCAAATTTTCCGTTAATGTGCATTGCAACCTTTTGATCAAACATTGAAGCCACACAAATTTGCTTGCCAACAACCACCAACTCGAAGGGCAGTTTCATCCAAACTGCACTTGAAATTGAAAACCCAATACTTGATTCTTGGTATAGACATACACCATGCAAACCTGCTGATTAAAACATATGCACAATAGCAACTACTAAACAATAATTGAACACATTATTTTACACAACATCGAAGCTTATTTATTCACAACACAAACAGACCAATTACACATACACATGGCTGCCCTTGCCCAAAATTGGGGGCAAGTGCAACTCTTTCCTTGCCTTCACTTTGGCCACCTAAACCTGTATAGAATATATACTCAACTGTCTCAACTCTTGGATATGAATATATCTCACATGTGCATAAGAGGCTTGCTTTTATAAACACAAGTGCTTCCTATTATTACATAGCTCATCCACACTGCTTCAGGTGCAAGCAAGCTCATGTGCATGGTTTTGCTAAACATAGATTATTTATTGCAACCTCTTGCATGACTTCTTCTACATGCATATGCTTGATAAATGCTTTGACAATTAATTAACAATAACAATTATAAATTCTAACGGTAGATGTCTATTTGAACAGTCCATTTCTGACACCATCCTCTCAGCACAAATAATGTATTCCATCCTCAGAATACTACAGAATAATCCACGAAACTGAACTCTGCAATGCCTGACAACATCGAAATGCTCTATTGCCTCCACTGCAGGAGTGCCATCAAATGAATGCACCTTCCATTCTTGCTCTAACTCTTTAACTACCAGACCACAAAACAGCGTAGATCGGAATAGCATAACAGAAATGCAAAATTAATAACCAACTGTAAGAAACATCATGCGTATCAAAAATGTCAAAGGGTTGAAGCATAATCTTCTAAGTCTAGATCAAGTTTCTATTTTGAGGTGATCAGGTGCCAGAAGCAACAGTTACATCATCTCTTTCTCAACTGCTCCTTGTGTGATCAGGCACCAATAGCAACAACATATCTTGCTCAACAGCCATTAGTCATTTATAATCTTCCAGTTTTTTCCAAGTGGCAACTCATTGGTCTCAAACAACAGCCATTTTGCTTAGTTAGTTTGATCCCCTATTTCATGATGTTATCATGATGAAGACAATGCAGTTTAATGGAACTTATTGCAAAGATGAAAGTATGCTATTCTTTCTGGTAGGCTAAGAGGAGCTAGCTGATGCAAGGATTGACTATTCCTACAGTAGTATTTAAGATAGTATTACTTGTAGTAAAGTTAATATAAATTTCAGACAAGTAGATTATTATTCTTCTATATTCAGAAAATTAATATAAAATCCCCATAATCTTATTAAGGAAAATAATACAGGAGAGGAGCATCAAGTGGTTCCAATGAGATAAGACGGAAAGAAAAACAAACTAAACTGAGGACGACGTAAAAATATTCTTTTGCTGTTGAAACTAGAAAAATTGTTTCATCTCATGTGTACTACAAAACTGAAACAACTTTGATACAATAACTTAAGATGCTTATAATAGCTGAAACATATGATAAGATTTATACTTAGCTCTAGTTGAATGCGTAAAACAACTAAGTTACTAACAACAATTAAACCTAAATTTTGAACAGCATATTTCGTGGAGATTCTCAAGGATTCATTATGCATATTAAATTTATTTGTTGAAAAGATTATTTTCAAACCAATATCATATTGTTGAATATGTCCACTAGTTTGTGCAATATAATACATTAAAGAAATTTGTACACCCCATGAATATTCAAGGGATGATACCTTATTGTTTTATATGCCCACCAGGTTGTACGATATCAAACATTAATGACATCGGTAAAATCCTATGAATGCGTTTCACTATCAAAGTGGTTAGCCAAAATCGAATAGTTTCTTTGCATCAAAGAGGCATTTATGCATTTTGTATGTATGAGAGATCCTTCGGAGGTTATTCTCTTGTAGGAAAGGATACATGTTCTGTTGGTTACAAGAGGAAGCATGTATACCATAAAGTGTCAGAGGATAGAGGGTTGTGATGGCCATTTGCTCTAAATTTTTGGTATGGGCTGATCAGTTACTGATTGGCAGCATTCACGGTAGCATGAGCTATTTATAACCCAATGGTCATCAAGGCACTAACGAGTACATTCATGCAGATCTCTGGCAACACTACAACATGTTTTAAATTCAACTTAATAAACGTAAGAATATCACGATACAAACTATCCTCAACTTTTAATGTGTTGCCATCTTGATTATGGGACTGTCATCAAGGTCCTTGAATAAAGAGACATCAAACTATTTATACCAAAGATGCCACTGAAAATTTTCCCAGAACAAGCAATAAAAATTATAATATGATTAAGGGTTAAATACCCCATTGCAACAGATGACATATTAATACGATAAACTACTCTCTTTCTTAATATATTATCTGATCACCCACATAATGAAAATGATATGACACGATAAACTATTTTCCATCCTAATCTATTATCTGATCATTAACAGGCCATCACATGGTATTTTTATACTATATTAAGTAGTTGGCATTTTGATGCAGGTCAGGGTTTGTGCTTTTCCTGTTAGCCAATTGGGGTTGCAAGGCATTGGAATCAGCCCAGATTGCAATCCAGAGAATAGGGCATCAGCGAGGCAGGTATAGTGAAATTATAATTTTCTGAAAATATCTTTTTGTTTTAGAAGTCATTCGAAAAATCTACAAAGAAATTTCTATAACAAGTTTTAGTCTCTCTATACAGCTCTGACAATCTCTGGCTATTGCAGCTTTTTAATTGGGCGTTAGAGCCAGCTGATGATGATATTCTAGATCAGCTTTTTGATTTGGGATACAGGGATGCAAATGTCTGGACGGAGAGAAATCCAATTGATGATGTTGGGAAACCTAATATGACAGATGGAAATCGTCAATCTTGACATCATCTTGCCAATCCATGGAAAGAAGGAACGGAGGAAAAAGAAAGGAATTTATCGCATCTAAAATCGTCTTTTAGTTTTTGTGACTTTCATGCTGCTGAGAGATTGTTTTGAATCTTGATTCCCTTGCTTGATTTGCTTGAGGTCAATTGTCATTACTTTTGATATCCTTCGGGATTGAAGGTAGCACATGAAGTCATACATTCAGAAGATGTTCAAAAGATAGAATGATCAAGTATACGAGAATGTAAATTATTGAAGTAAAAAAAAAAAATCAAATCTGATTTGTTCAGTCGGCACACTATACGTGGTGCAAAAGTTCCATGTTGAGTCTTGACAAACAATGTTGTAAACTCAACATGTTCATAAAAAAATGAGTTAAGCGTATTTAGCAGAAATTGTGTATTTAAGTTCAAGATACTATTATAAAATTCAGTATATTATAATGAATTTTATTTTTTAACTCAAGAAGGGAAATATAGCTTCCATGATCATACAACGTATGGGGACCATAAGACCATAACATGAGGTTTCATTTGTTGTCAGACTGAAGGTAAAGAAAATGGGCTGTCATTGATTTGGCTAGAGCAAAGTAAATTTTATTCCCAGTTTACCCACTTAAATCTAGCTGGGATGCGACTGCATGACACTACCGAAGCGGAATAATGTTAGAATGTGTTCTTAACTAAAAACATGTCATTGAAGAATCTTTCCAGTTTAAAATCTTTTTTAGGACAGTCTGAATCAAAGTCTTTATTGGACATTTATGTGGTCTATTTCACACTTGATTTGTGATATATTGGAACTTTGATTTAGATCCACAAGCTGCGAGGAGTATACGAAGGGCAACGTGATAATTTGTTCCTGAAAGCTTGCTGCTGCCTTATGATGCGTCTCCCCACATTCCTCTCAGAGAGGGCCAGCGTGCAGGAAGAGAGGAAGACAATATTTTGTTTGATTCTACTCCTTATGGTTAGAGAACAAGAGAAGCTCAGCAAGAAGTGCACTTGGTTGAAAGTAGAAGTTCATTTGTTAGGGGCAAGAAGTTTATTTTCAAGATAAAACAAGACAGAAGCATCTAATGACGGAAGATTGAGGAAGTAGTGATAATGAGTACAAGTTCTCATGATGGTCATAAGGCGGGGAACAAGAAGGAAAAAAATGCACCTATTGTGGCAAGCGTCGAAATTCTGAAGATGGCTAATATGAAAAGATGAGGGATTTTAAGGAAGAGGTCAAAAAACTCTAGAATCACCATGGAAAGCACATAGAAAAGAGTAAGATTAATGTAACTGTATCTCATACCTATCATGTTTTTCATGCTTAGACATGCAACTTGAGTTTATTTTGGATTGTGGTTGCACTTATCACGTTGACGTGCCTTAATCGCTTAGAACAAATGATGAGAATGTATCTACAGTGGATTATTTTTCCTATTGGTAGTTGTGACATTGTGCTGGAGTATGGCACAATCAAGGATTTTAACCATGTTCACAATTCATCGCCAACAATTCACCACCATGACAAATTCATCACCACCAACAATTCATTGTCGTGAATAATTAATCACATTAACATTTTTTAATATATAATTCAAAGACATTGAGATTTTTTTGCAAAAGAATAATTTCCACCGCATTAATAATAGAGATGACTGATATTGTTGTATAATTGGTTTACAAGAATAAAATAAAATATATTGAAAAATGTTTCAATTTTTATTATCATAAATCAAATTTTCTAATTGTATATGACATGAATTGCTGGTGGTGAATTTTCTGTGAGATGAATTTGTCTTGGTGGTGAATTTTCTGACAACCATTTATGAGATAGGTGAACAATGAAACGAGTTATGGGTTTCAACCAAATACATTCATTTTGACGAGCATAAGCAACAAATTTCCTACGATTACGGATGGTTTGTTTGAGGAGAATGCTAAGGTTGACTTAGTTAAGGATTAGGGCCTGAATGCATCTTTGGCCAAGGCATGTGAAGAGAGCCAATTGTGCCATTAGGGCCCGAACGCATCATTAGGAAGAGGATTAGGGCCTGAATGCATCATTAGGAAGAGGATGAACATGATGGATCATAGAGGGTGGTTCAAAATATTGGTGCAAAAATGCTATACTTAGTTACTACCAATTTAATTGAGTAATTTGATAAATTTGTTTAAGTTGGACTATGTTTGAATTTGAGTTTAATTAAGAATTAATTTTAACTAAATTTCATAAAGTTGATTAATTTGAGCAATTTGGAAAAGTGTGATATTTATCTAAGGCTGATCAAGCTTGACAAATTTGTCTATTTGACCATTTGTCTAAATTGTTGTAATTTAATTAAACTTGACCAAAGAGAAGTTTGAGTAAGATTGACCAAATTTAACCAAAATGTGCTTCATTTACAATGTTTTGACCAATTTGACCCTCTACCTCACTCTCTCTCTATCCATTCTTAATGCCACCCCCTCTCTCTTAGACACACTGCCTTTATAACCTTCTATATCTTTGAGTTCTCTCCCTCAACCCCATTCATGGTCTTTCTGTCCCCACTTTCCCTTACTAAACTCTTTCACCTTCTTTCCCTCTCCCATTCTATCCCTTGCTTCCTCCCTTTCTAACTACTTATCCCCCTTCCCCATTCCCTAAACTCTATTAATCCTAAACCTTAAATCCCATTCACTTTCTTTTCCCCCACCTCCCCTCTCCTTTGCTCCCTCCCTAACTCCATATACTCTTCCTCCTCCCTCTACAACATCTCTTCCTCTCTAACCCCATTCATCTTCTCCCTTTCCCATTGTCTTGCCTCCCTCCTTAACCTCACTCACTCACTTTCCTTCACCCTTTATTCATCATCCTTTCTAATGACCTCTCTACCTCCCTCTGTGAAACTTGTTAACTTTACTCTTTGCCTTTACATCTCCCTTTGATGTAGGGGCATCATGAAAAATTTGCATTGTGTCTAGGAAGTTAAGAATTTTGTGGTAAATTGTATTTTGTGTATTTGGTTGAGAGTCTGTGATGAGGGAAAGTTCTTGCATTTCACCATATTATGTAACTAGGTGTTTTGGTTTCAAGAGTAGTTTTGTTTACAATTGATTGGTCTAGTATTAGATTTGAGGTGATTTGAATTGGTCTAGGTTTGTGTTTTAGTGAAAGGATGTCAATGGGATGACAATAGTGTTTGGAGGGAGACATGAAGTGGGAATAGAGAATTAAAAAACATAATTGGATGGTGAAGGATGATATGGCATCCATGTGCAATAACATGGCACCCTTAACTATTAAATGAGACTAACACATGTTTGGTGAGGATTGTTGAGTAGAGACGTGGACATCCATCATATTAAATGAGACAAACCTATGTTTAATTTTTACTTTAGTCATTGCTAACACTATTTTTTCTTTGCTCAATAGTTGACGGTGAGAGGTTTGTGCGAGATAAGAAGACAATAGCATTTGTATCCTATGTTTCATTATGAAAATAGAAGAATTAAGGTAGATGAGGGGAGATGTAGGCACTAGTTTTGTTTGTTCTTGTTTGAGTTTGAGTATGGTTTGGTGTGGCTTTAGGAGGGGCTTATATATCTTAACTAGTAGTGACTAGGGGATGATTAGTTGGAAGGCTCTTGCTACCTTTACTCAACTCTCCTCTAGATGTTGGGTGGTCTAATGACCTTGTATAATCAAAAGTGGATTTTTCTTCGATTTAGTAGGGAGTGCCTTGGAAGACATGCATGCAAAAATGGTGGCAACCATGATTCCGAAGAAATGGGTGAATGGGAGATGGAGATTAGTAGGAATGTATCCCAAGAAATTGAGTGAGTGGGCATGCAAATAAAAGAGAATGCAAGAAGATCCTCAACAAAGAGAAATGAGGAAGGAGAATGGAACACATAAGTGCTACAAGAACTACTGGAACCTAATAAAAGTTTACTAACATAGAGGAAGTTCTACCTAAAGAAGGTAGAAAGGTGTCCACAAAATACATCAAAGAGAAAAAAGGTATATAAGTGAAGTGTTCAAACCCTAGTAAAGGAGGTTGGACAAAGGAAGGAGTAAGGATGGAGAAGAAGGTCAAAGGGGAGAAAACAAGATATGATCTCATAGCGAAAAGTCGAGAACAATTAAAGGAAATGGACTTGGATAGAGGTTCAATTAGTGTATGCCATGTAGGTGAGACTGCGGAAAAAAAGAAGGAAAGAACATATTAATCATGATAAAGTATGAGTGTCTAGGGAAGGATGAGACAATCTTGATGAACTTTGAAGAGCATGAAACTAGCACTTCATCTCATTTGTTCAAATAAGGATTCATGTATTATTTCATACCGAAGGAGTTTGATGTAGGGGCACAATAGGTGAGACTAAGGAAAAAAAGAAGGAAAGAACATATTAATCATGATAAAGTATGAGTGTCTAGGGAAGGATGAGACAATCTTGATGAACTTTGAAGAGCATGAAACTAGCACTTCATCTCATTTGTTCAAATAAGGATTCATGAATTATTTCACACCGAAGGAGTTTGCTGTAGGGGCACAATAGGTTGGATAAGGAACATTATGTAGAAGGATAACTTGAACACACGAGAGTAGATCATGTTACAAGGAAGGAGTTATGCACAAGAACAAGAGATGAAACCCGCACATGAGAAATAAATGAAAAGTAGAGAAGAGAAGAGGTACAAGGGAAAACATGATTGTACAAAACCACATAAAATGAGGACATGACTAATGCCTCAAGAAGATATTTATCTAAAATTTGTAATGATTATCTAAAACACACTAGGTGAAGTTAAGCATATTTTTACAAATTTCATAGTACAAGTTTGTAGGTGCGCCTGAATGATCCAAAATTATGGGTCCTTGTATGTGTACACCATAACCTAATAACCCTAGTTCTCAACCATATTCAAATAAAAATAGTGAAAACTAACTTCAAATGCACCCATGAAAAGAGTGACATAATCAAATTATAAGTTGAAGATCAATGTACTTTCAAAAATAGCTCTTCTTTTGTTGAAATAAGTCTTCTTTTGTTGAAATAAGTCTTCTTTTGTTAAAATAAGTCTTTTTTGTCAAAATAAGTCCTCTTTTGTCCAAATAAGTCTTCTTTTGTCAAAATAAGTCTTCTTTTGTCCAAATAAGTCTTTCTTTTTTCAAAATAAGTCTTCCTTTGTATTTTCTTGAATTTCCTTGACTTGAAAAAATAATAATAAAATTATATGGATGCTTTTTGGCCTTACATATTTCAGTCGACCAAGTGTCGCCTGAGCATGTTCTAGTTGGAAGGGTTTCGATTGAAAACCTCTCGACTGGAACATGCTCGTCCAAAAATGGCCCAATAGAAATTATCTAGTTGGCATCCTACTTGGTAGCCAACTCAACTTTTTTCAAAGTTTTATGAAACTTTCAACTTCAACTGAGTATTTCTTTAGTCAGAATGATTTAAAAAAAATAAAAAATAACCTTTTATAGAACTTGGAGTGGTGAATACAAATATGTAATTTTTTAAAACTTCTGATTATATTTAATATATATATTTTTAAATAATGCAAGTCGGCTTCTAAATTTAAGAAAGAATTTTAAAAAATAGTAAAACATATTAAAAAAATGAAAAATATATGGTGTATTAGATGAGAGAATCCTCTTCAAAAGGATATATATTTTTTTGAAAATGATTAAAAAAGTAGACAATAGTTGACGTCAAATGAAAACTATCAAGTTTTGGTAAGTTTGACTTTAAAATGTTATTATGAGAAAAATATACATCAAAACTTGATTTTTTTTCATGCATTAGATATTGAAGTTACCTATTTGAAGAAAAAAAAAAGATGAAAATGAAGCTTTTTTCAATTTGTTTCTTGACGTCAACTAAACATCACTTTTTTTTAAATTTTTTTTCAGCATTCCAATATCTATTCTTAAATTGACAAAAAAATGATGAAAACAATTTTTAAAAAATCTAAAAAATTATAGGAATAAACTTCATCAAGAGTCCTACATTTCATTAGTTTACATCATTTTGAAATTCAAAACATAAAGACCACTTTTATGTGGTCTAAATTCAAAACTTGTTTTTCTATTGGTTGATTCCTTTATAAAGTGTTACACATGTTTGTGCTTTTACCCCTCTCTATGTCTGAGCCAAAATCTATACATAGGTAATAGATGATACAATCTTGTATTCTATCTTATTCCTTTTATATGCTAGCATATTCTACATCCTTGAACTACATTCTTTGTTAGGATTAAGGTGCCATCCACCTTGTAAATGCTATGTCATATATCATGGTTCCAACATCCTTGGAAAGTGTCTATAAACACTCAAGGTGTATTGAGGAAATATTTTGTAATATTAATTCTCACCATTGTTTGTAATATACTCATAAGGGGTGATGGGTCCACTAGCAATGGTAAAGGTGGGTTGTGGACATAAATATTTCATATTGTTTTTCCCACATGTGGATGCCTAGAATGGGATAATAAAAGATAAATGAAATGATAAATAAGTGACTGTTGGTATTCTCCAAGTGGATGCTTAGATAGAAGTGACAGATGTCACTTGATTTTCCATCATTTATTACATTTAATGTAATGCTTATCTTCTCAAGTTTGGGTGCCCAAGTTGGAGGGAAAGTATTGGAGCCAAAAATAGTGTCTTTTCACATTTTGTGGAGGTAATCCAAAGGTTGGGGACATTTGGAATGAAGGGTCATCATTGGTTGCCTTGTTTGGTGCATTAGATGCCTTCACAAGTCTATAAATTCAGCGTCTTGGATGTAGAATTAGAGAGGAACAATTGAATGTAGTTTTACTTTGTAGGAACAATGATAGGTGGAGGCATAAGGAGGTTGTTCACAAGTACAAAGGTGCTACCATGTGGTGGAGGAAAAGAGGAGAATGGAAATGGTTGTATTGTAATCTCATTTATTTGATGATAATGCATACTTGACCTCTCTTCTTGGTGGAGTTTTTTCCTGCAAGGGTTTCTCCACATAAATCTTGTGTTGTTGATTTGTGCCTCATTTCTACTATCTTATGTTGATGATATTCTTTATTTATTACTATTATAAGTTCACATAAGGTAGTGTTTATAAGCATGATATGTTAGTTGTTTTTGACATCATTGATGATGTGGAAAAATTAGAGCTTATCAAGATCAAAATAAACCAC
>VDFB02075813.1:0-88761 GCA_007258455.2 Sequoia sempervirens | reverse complement strand
TTTCATCCATTTCTATGCTTAGGTATATGTTTTTATGTATGTGTGCTTAGGCTTATGGATAGATAGAAAGATGCATATACATAGATACACCCGACTACATATATAAACAAATATATTAGTATATAGATATGTAGATAGATATATAGATTGATATGTAGATAAATATATAAATAGATAGATAAATATCTATATAGAAAGACAAATAGGTATATAAATTGATATATAGATATATAAATATATTTACATATAGAGATATAGAGATATATGTTTGTATTTGCATGTATTTAGATTTATGTATGCATGTTTCATTCTTTCACTCCTATAGATAGATATAAAGATGCATATACATGGATACATTGAACATCATATAAATAGATAGATATAATTATATATAGGTATATAGATAGATAAAAAGACATTTAGATACATATATTATATTAGATACATAGACATTTAAATACATCAATATATAGATAGATAGATAGTTATATCGATCATTATATAGATAGATCTAAAGATGCATAAATGTGGATACATTGAACTACATATATAGATAGATATAATGATATATAGATATATAGATAGGTAGAATATATTTAGATACATATATTATATTAGATATTTGGACATTTAAATACATTGATATATAGATAGATAGATAGATAGTTATATAGATCTAAAAATGACTAAATTCTACTAATTTTTTGCAATACAATGATAAATGACTAATTTGATCATCGGGTAAAAAACACAACTAAATAATTAGTCACACAAATAAAAATTAGACAGTATGATATTAAAGTGGGTAATTAAAATATATATTTTGAATTGGGCGGGAGTGGGTTGTATTGCACACACAGGGTTAGAATTGGGAAATTGTTAAGACAAAGAACCCATTTTCTATTTTGTTTGTAAGTGTAGGAGCTAGGAAGAAAGTGTTTCAACATAAGCCTTAGATTTCTCCTCGCTTAGGGTTTAAATGATTTGGCCATTGTTTTCCTTACAACATATTCTTTTTTTTTGACATTTTTTTGTTGTTGAATGATTGAACGATGGCAACGATATCTAGGTAGCTCATATAGGAGATCGTGAAGAGAAACAACTGCTTCCTCATCAAGCAAAATGACAATAGTTCTACCAAGGTTTAGTTCAATAGTGAGCATAACAATCTCTACAATTTGAACTCATACAAGTTCTCAAGTATTTATATTTAAAACTTTTCTTATCTTCTTTCCTTTCTGTGATATTTGTGTGATGAGATATCTATTGGGCATAAACCTTGAAGTAATTACATTTCAGCTTGGAAAATGCTTTTCTATTGTATTATATGTGGGTTACCCCAAATAATGAGAAGTTAGTATGTTTTTTCTTCTGTTAGGGCTTGTTTTAGGTATGATATTAGGGTTTTTGCTTGGCCTATAGATATCAATCGATATAATGGACATCATTTATGTTCAAGCTAGGGTTTATCTCAATATCGATATCAGAGGATGCATCATTGAAGACTGGTGCAGTGGAATTTTTATTTTGTTCAATTTCTATTGGTAGATTGCAGTTCTTTTCGGCTTAATATAGTGTTTAGATTCCTGTATCCTATAGCGCATACCTTTCATCTCATAGAAAATATGATCATAACATTTTTTGCAAAAACACAAATTGTTCATTGATAGATTTCCAACAAGTAGTCACATTAAAATTTTGACCCAATATTTTGAGGTCTATGTTCTTGAGTCTTGAGAATTTGGCACCCTAGATTTGTACTATCATTTTTTCCCAATGGCAACTAAAATTGAGAAGGATGAAAATTTTCAAATCTTACAATATTGGTAAAAAAATTAAGTACCTTGTTTTTGTAATGAGGACATTTTCATATCCACTTACATAGAGATTCTTTTAAAAGTCTATCCAGATCTTAGAATTGCTACAAAGGCTATAAGGGAATCCTGAATCTTCATGTGAATCAACAAATAGTGATAATAATGGATAGTTCCTTCTTTAGGCATAGTAGTGATCTTGAATAGTTTTTAGCTAGATAGACTGAGAAATAGGAGAAACTAATACTAGATACAATGAGTGCTCAAAATTATGCTACTGCAAAAGAAATCGCATGGATGGGTGAAGAAGCCTACACAAATTTATCTACATTGGAATTTCTTTCAATCAAGATTTCTATTGACCCTCCAAGTGTCCCATTTTCCTCCTCAATATTTTCTTGTCATTCTTCTTTTAGACCATTTTTTCAAGGAGGCCCTCCCCGCAGGACATAAAGACACCACAATAGCACATACATGTTTTTTCAAAACCTCTATGCAACTTTTTGGAGAACCATGCGCTATAGCTATGCTGGAATGTCTCGAATATGGAATTTTCTGATTGATTGTAAAAAAATTATTCTTCTTGGGGTATTGTTTTGTAATTTGAACAAATAAAAAGATAGAAACAATATACACTGATTTGTAAACAATAGGTGATGAAGAGAACCATTGTATCAAGCCCTTCTTCAGAGATCGCCAAAGTTAGACCCTTAATCAAGTCTGGATTAAAATAAGGACCTTCTATTATTGTGACAATAGGGTATAGATTTAGATCTAATACTAACTTGTTTTCTTTTTAATTTATGATTTCTTTCCCTGTTTCTTTAATTTAAATTATAAGCCCTAAAGGTGGATAAGCATCTCTGGGTAATCAAGTTAGGATTAAAATAAGGACCTTCTATTGTCATGACAACAACGTATAGATTTAGATCTGACACTTACTCATTTTCTTTTTAATTTCTGATTTCTTTCCCTGTTTCTTTAATTTGAATTATAAGCCCTGAATGAACTGAATCAAATGAATACAAACTACTATGCATATCCCTGAGCTTCAGTTGCCAGTGAATATGCCTGCGTGAAAGTTGGTTCATATGTCTCTCTTAGGAGAAAGGAAAATAATCTTAATGCAATATCAACCTCATATAGCTAGAATTTCAAGCAATAGTGTGCTTCACCCTCTTGCACTGTACACTGTTGAATGACATTACTTTACTCCCAAAAAAATATTCATTATTCTTTGTGTTTTTCTAAATAATTAACACTCATTACAAATACCTGTTGATGTGCCCATTTCACATGAAGTGTGATTTCTAGTGTAATCATACAAAGGGAATTTGGAACATTTGACATGTTACAAGCAATTGATTAACAAATGAATACTATTAAAGTGTTGTCTAACCATGCAAGTCACTGAAAGTTGATGTTGATGTGTAGAATTGAATCCATTCACTTGTCAAGACCAAGGATAGTTTCCAACTATCGTTGTTCATCTAGAATGTTTGCACTTCCCTTAAATCATTTATTCTTTATTTTTAAAGAAGACGAGCAAATATATTTTCCTTGTTTCTTTTACATCAATTGTCGATCCTACGCTCCATCTCTATAAGATTCTATCTGCTTTGATAGCATCAAATATTTTGTGCCTTTATTTATATTTTAAATTTTTCTATTGACACTTTTCTTTGGTTACATACAAAGCAACAATTTATTTGATTGTTATGTGCAATTGTTAATTCTCTTGGACTAATGCAAACTGCACATAATCTTCTTGATGTTTTTCTTCTTCAAGCCGAGGAGAATATCTACAAGTTCATGAAGAAGGGTTTGACACCATCACAAATTGGTGTAATTCTTTGTGACTCCCATGGAATTTCTCAATTCAAGAGTGTGACAGGAAATAAGATAATATGAATTCTGAAAGCACATGGTATCTAACTTTGAGTTTTAGGTTTTATTTATAAATTTTGACATTCTAGTTTTTAATTATGGGTTGTGCTTCTTTAGTGTGATTATCATATTCAAAGGGGCAGTCACAATTTCATCACTCTTTGGTGATTATCCTTTGAGAGACTGTGTGTAGGGTAGTATGATAAATATTTATTTTTGAAGGTTGTCATTATTTCTTCACAGTCCTTTTCAATCATGCATATCATATCTAAACTCTATCCTTTTAATACCATCACTTGTGGCATGGTCTTCACACTATCTTTCATAATCCTCATTATTTATCTATCTACTTTGGTGATTCATTATGATTGTCATGCTTTATTGCAGGTCTATGACTTTATTTTATAGTGACTGTCATGTATTTAGGGTAAAGATTGTCCTTTCATATATTCATACATAGTTTACTGCCAGTTGAAACTTTATCATGAATTCTCTTGATTGCCATTTCACTCTATGTGCTCTGCTCTTGTATGACCATTTGGCCTTATACCAAATTTTATAAATTAATGAATCTTTTACATAGTCTTCATACCTTCAACCTTGAGAGCTTTGTCATATGCTTTATGGGCATCTTCTCTTAGAGACACTGATACACAAGGACTATCTTTTGATATGTTTTTTACTGCTCTATAAAGCCTCCCAAGGATCCCAGTAGATATGTACATGGGTTTACCCTTCTCCTCTATGAAATCAGGGGATCCTTTTGGAAACATGGACAAAGGCAATTTTGCAGGTATACCTGTCTTGGGGAAACTAACTGCCTTTGAGTGAAGCCTTCTTAGAAGTTGGAGTTTTTAAATCCTCATTGACTATCATTAACATCTTAAATATAGACTATCTTTTCTATAACCTTGCTCATTGTCTATATGACTTTCATTGATTTCTTGAATATGGCATGTATTTTCCTATTCACCAATTTATTGTGGCTCCTTGCATGGTCTACCCTAGGTCTTGCTTTGACTGCCCTCTAAGGCATGGTCATTGCTATTTCCTTGTCTCTACACTATTCATTTCTTACATAGAAAATAACAGTCTTAAATCTCTTTATATGTAGTTGTTCTCTTGCCTTAAGACCTCGCTCTCTTGATTTTCCATCAGGTATGTCTTCTATTCTCTTCTTTTTGAATAATAATTTCATTTGAATAGCTAAATGGTGAAAGCCACAAAAGGTATGAAACCTTATCAGTGCTATTCATGATATTTCCTTCACTATGGCATGTACTTTAATGTTTTGTCTTCTTCATATATGTTGACTGCATTATCCTCTTTAGTGAAGTGGTTTCCTTCCTTAGCATTTCAAGGTGACATTGTTGTCTTCATTTCAAGGTGACAGTGACTATCCCTTTCATTTTTTCTCTTCATAACTCTCTTTATTAACCTTGAAATTTTGTCCTCATTAAAATGACTCTTGATCTCATCTCGAGCTAATAACTCTCACCCTTGACTATCATGCATGTTGAAATTGACTTGTTATGGTCTATCATAATGACTATCATACTTCCTACTAGGGGTCTACACTTTATTTTTCTTCTCAAAACTATCTTATGGTTTCTTTGTTGATTTCATTAGCAACTTTTTCCTTCATGCATATAACTATTGGAAATCATAGGGTTGGTTGCACTTAGCATGGTTTCATGAGCTTAGCCACCTTGTCTTTATGCTTTTTCCTCATGTCTTATGACTGTACAAACTTCATGAAGTATTCCCTCAAAAGACTTTTTCTTCATTATGCATTGAAATTAATCATTGTGTTCATGTCTCTTGATATATTCTTTCCACACTTATTATTTTCATTTTCCTTGTGACAATCATCTTTTTCTATTTGACTTGAGCATTATTTTATGCAAGGTGATTATCATTGAATCTCCTACATGAGCATACATGGTGTATTGTCTCCTTGAGGTGACTATGTTTTCATAAAAAAAAATGTTCTTCTAAATTGTTAAAGACTGCCCCTTCCTAAAAATTGTCTTCTAAATCTATTTGACTTTGATACTGCCCTACAATCACGAGGACTGTTCTCACAATGCATTCTACATTTGAACCTTTAGAAGCTATGTCCTTATCTATAGGCTACCCTTTTTCCTGATGTTTTTGCACCACTCTCTATTATGATTTTCCTTTTTCTCCACAGTTTCGCTCATTCTAACTGCCCAGGGTCATTCTCATATTGACTTTGACCAATTATCATGTCATTGCTTAGTCTCTCCTTGAATGATAGGAATCTCATCACCTGGAAAACTTGTAGAAGCTAAACAACTTACAAAATTCCATTTCTACAACCTCCAATAGCTCTTCATAATCCACAACATCAACCTTGTCATGCTCTTGATGTTTTAGATATCGATCAACATTTGTAACCATTGCTTGGTAATAAATGTGGTATTAAGACATGTGATCCTCTCTCCATGACTGTTCATTCAACCGCTCCACTTTGGCTTCCTAAGGAGTTTCCAAGGAATATTGTCTTAATTAGTTTCCATAAACTGTACATTATCACCAATCCCATGTTTAGTAAGAGCACCAGGATTATTTTTGGAAGCAGATAGATATAGCATAACAAAGTAGAATTGGCCCCAACTGTTGAAAGCATGGTGCATTGCTTCAAGTTTCCTATTGTCATTTTCTAGTTTCTTATAAATATTTATCGAATGTTTATCTGTGTTATAGAATGTTTTATATCTCAATATAATGTGTACTTTTTATTTTTGCAGAAATATATTGATAAACTCTAAAAAGGGGATAAAGTTTTTCCACTTTCTCCTATTTTGGATGTATACCGCGCTGTCGAAGGCCTTTATTTTCCTCCTAGCGGGGTTGTGGTGACCATGACTACTTATGTTCATCCTCTACCACAGTCCCACAAAGTTATAACATCTTTATTGCAGGATAGCAAGGCCCTTATGCCTCACTGATTTCCTACCGCAAAACCCCAAGCCTTGAAAAAGTTAATCGCGGGACAACGATAACACTTGGATGTCACACTCTTCCTACATGTATGATGGACTATGACTTAGGAAAAGATATAACATATGAATTTTGGACTTGGAAAATGAATAGTGCAAGGGTTAGAACTCTTTTAGTGGACTTTTGGAACTAGGGTTTGACAAGCATTGAATGTAAGCTAGGTGAAAATCTTCCAATCCTAACAAGCACCATGTTCTTTTTCTTCCTTTTCACTTCTTCCTCTTTTTATCTTTAGGTTGTGGACTTCACAGGTTTATAGATCTCAATATCAAATTATTTCCTTAAGAATTTATAGTTCATTTTCAATTTTTAGTTAATGATTCATTAATTGACATGGATTAGTTTTATCTTAAACAACCCATTTCTTATTGTTTAAATAATTCCCATCCAGTAAATGTGATATTCTAATTTGTGTTTTCTTATGTTGTATGCAGTACTATCCAAGCCTTAACAAATCAAGATGTCATATGAAAGGAATTTGTATAGGTGTGTTTTTTAGATTTTAAAGTTCATACTTTAAAAAAGTTATTCCATGAAACAGGTAGTGGCCAGTTCTTTCTTTTTAGATCTTGATTTTTGTATCCTTTTTAAAGTTTGTTACAATTGTCATGAATTATTTTCTTTAATTACATGTATGCCTTGTTGGAAACTCACACCATTTCACATATTTCCTCTATTCAACAAAAGGTGTAATGAATTAGGCACACTGATATTCAAGTTAAAATTGCAAGCTTATGATATCATTAATTTGTTAGTCAATTCATTAGTGTGTTTTTCTCTATCAATTATGAAATTTTATTCCAAGCTGAATGGTTATTGTGAGAAAAAAGTAAAATAATGTTTATTTTATTTCTGCTATAAAGGGGAAATTTACTTATTGCATTGCTAGGTTTTGTTTGTGCACACCAAGGCAAGAGATGCAACAAAGAAGAAGTAATGCAACAATTGGAAATATTAAGCAAGTTTTGATGTTGATGTCTAGATGCTAGAAGAAACATTCAGTACTTTATAATTAGGTCATTCTTCAGGGCATTCAAGGGTAGTCATAAAGGAGTAATGGCTTAATGCAAGGAAAGTGATAGTCCTACCAAATATGAGGATTCTGATATTGAGTTTGCAAAAGAGCTCCTTGAAATGGAGAGAACAACTTGTGTTAAGAAGGCCATATTAAGGATAATCTTCTGACAATGGAAAACAAGATGCACAAAATGGCTTTGTATAAGATTAAGTGTTATAGTTATCATGGTTTTCTTAATGTAGTTTGGACAATTAAAAGGAATGTAAATGATGAGTTTGATGCATATATTGTTGTCTCCTTTTCCAATGCCACTCTGGTAATTGCAAAAAGTGCTTTGCTAATGGATGGGTTCAAAGAAAAATTAGTTCTAATGGAATGAAAGGGATTGTGCATGAATCAAGGGGATACCTAGAGTAAGGATCAAGAGGCAGTGACCTTGTTAACAAATCTAATGACTGAGTATAGCCTTGTCAACAGTCTTTGTGGTTGTGCTTGGAAGACCAAGTCAAGCAAGAAGACCTATTGGGCATGTAAAACAGGTTTCCCTATTTTTAAGCATGAGAACTTAGTCAATTTTAGTTCCTATATGCTCTCCCATGCTTGGGATGAGATATAGGACCCTTAGGCTTCATTTTTCAAGTAATTCTTTCATTTTTTGGAGCTATATAAGCAAAAAATAAAGCATTGTAACTCAAATTTCTCAGTCATAGCACTGAGAAACACACTTTGTAACACATTTTTCAAAGCAAAGACACATGTTTAAGTCTTGTATCTATTGTAAGAACACCCTTTCTCAATAAAATTTTAGTATTTTTCCTTCTTAATAGCCATTTAATTATGTGCAAATGAATGATTGATTATGCTTTTTTTGTGTTTTATGTTTAAACCTAAAAAGCGTTGTCTCATTTCCAACACTTTTAGGTAGAAATCAGTGAACAAAAATAATTAAATAAACTACCAATTGACTAAATATAATACCAATTGACATAAATCAATGAATAAATATGACTAAATATAATGATTATGCAATTAATAAACAATGTATCAATATACTACCAGTTGAAAAAAATTAGTGAACAAAAACAATTAAATAAACTACCAAATTGATCAAAATGATGATTAAAATTAATGACTAAATACATTACCAATGGACGGAAATCAGTGAATAAAAATGACTAAATAAGTGACCAGTTAACAACAATCAATGACTAAATTAATGACTAAATATATCAGTGAATAAAAATGACTAAATAAGTGACCAGTTTACAACAATCAATGACTAAATTAACAACTAAATATACTACCAAATCAATCAATCAATCAAAACAACTAGTAAATGACTAAAAATGGTTTAGTCATCAATTTGGTCGCATTATAAATGACTAGCAATAAACTACTAATGGTATATATATATATATAGAGAGAGAGAGAGAGAGAGATCTAAAGATTCATATACATAGATAGATAGCTTTATCCTTTCAACCATATAGATAGATATATAGATTATTATATAGATAGATTTAAAGATACATATACATGGATACAGTGAACTACATATATATATAGATAGATAGATATATTGTTATATAGATAGATATAACAAATCTCTACATAGAAAGATATGCCTTTGTTGTATTTTTCTTCATTTTAGTAATATTTAAATTTAGTCTAACAATTAGAGAAATCCTGACTTGTTTCATTTATTAACTCATACATATATAGACAGATGTATATCACTTTGTCAAACTGAATATTGTTTTTCCAAAGTGAACTTAGTTTATTGACTTCATAATGACATATCTTTTTTTTTGGTTTATTTAGTCCATAATAGCTTTTTATAAATATGGCAGATGTAATTAACTCATATAACATTTAGTACATATATATGCATATGTATATGAAACGTAGAAAAGTGAAACCCTAAGATTTGACCCTAGGATTTAGGAATATTTCCAAATGTTTCATTACAGATTTGAGGTAGCAAGGGTTTTATTGGATTTAGACAAGGTATATGATTGAATTACAACTTGAAAGGTGAGTCAACTTTCCCTTGACCAAATTTAAAATGGACATAAGATTGAAATGCAATGATCTAACTAGGCTAATGATGCAAATGGTTCTTCTTCAATGCAAATACAATAGATATGAGATATCACAAAGAAATCCAGGCTCCAGGTATGAACTTAGTAGGACATTATGCACTTGTGGGATAGATTTGACCCTGCTTTTGCAAGATGTTTCCTTTAGAGGTGCCACTCTCCTAGTAGGTCATTTTTGGATTTGTTTTCACAGTCCTCAAGAGTTGGATTAGAGCTTCTAATTTTTGTCTACAAATTTGTCGGATCATTTTCAGATATTTATGTAATTGAGTTCCCATGAGTTATCAAGGTGTGGGGTTTTGATTGCAATAATGAATAATTGATCTTCAAACTTCTTTCAATCCTCTTTAGACCTGAAGCCTGCACATTCAAAGAGGGAAGAAAGGTTGTGTCATTTAGGGGCTTGCCATAGTCAAACCCCATGTTAGTGTTTCCACTTCCACAATGGAAATATCAATGATAAATGGATAAATGATATGAAGGAATGATGAATCCATAAAGTGTTGCAACTCACCACCCTTCAATGGATTTTTTGAAGGATTGAATTCATATACATCTCCTTGAGGCTTAGATCTTGCTTGCTTGAATTCCTTGAAGACCTACAAGGATTAGATCTCATAAACAATGTGAAAACATAAACATAAACACACACTCACATACACTTTGACATGATGTTTAGATTTTGAATTGCTGCAATAAATCCTCTAATGGTTGCTCTTGGCTTGCTTGATAGTGCTCTTGATAATTGCTTCATCATAAATTCTCCAACTTGCTAGATTTCTTCACTTGTTGCTAGATCCATTTGAAATTATGCAATAACTAGGTATTTATACACAATAATTCTAATTTCACAAAAATTAAATCCTAATGACCAACTTTAGATATTTTAATTTCAAATAATAAAATATAGACACCGACATATTTGAATTTCAAACCAAAATAGTGGGACATAGGCACCCTAGGCCTAATGTCCCAAACCTATTTTCTAGAATTTAAGGAGTCGGGGGCAAAGTATTAAATGAGAGCTTCTAGAAAGCCCAAAGGACCTCAACAAAACAAGTTTAGAAGAAAAATATATGATTGGAGTCTCTGGTAGTACAAGAAGAATAGGAAAGAAGAGAAAAGGTGTTGCTGTCAAGCAAGAAGTCACAAAACAAGAAGGAATTCAATTTTATGTGACCCAACATGAGCATGAAATTGCAAGTACACAAGACATGGATGAAGCATTAAAAGCTTTATAAGAGGTAATTCCCGGTGCTAGCATTAATTCATCTACATCCACTTTGGAAAATCTCAAGAGTATGGTTGATTCATTGAAAGCATACATCTTCGGATTGAAAGAGCAAACAGGAAATGAGTCAAAAGGAAGAGCTATAGAGGAAAATATAGAAGAAATCATAAAGAAATGTGCAGATGCACACCACAAATTCTTAGGAATTGAAGGATGTTCAATATTTTGAAGGAGAAGCACACAAATTAATATCTTTCTATCTGAATTGGTCTAACTAGACATTAAATACAAAGAATGAAATGAGTCAGAATGAAATTCAGTTGAGCACTCAAGTAGATGTTTATAGCTTGGAAAATGACAAGGACAATCAGAGATGGTCCTACATCATGCAACTGCAGGAAAAATTATTTAGCTTACAAAGTCAGAGAACATAGTTAATCAAGTAGTATGTGGCACTTAGAGATTTAGTAAAAATAAGACACACTCCTATATCCAGTGCCCTTGCTAGTGCTAATAGTCTATTAGAAATAAATCATAGCCCAATCACTATGGAAGAAGGTATAGAATCTTTAATAGAGCTTGAATTACTATACAAGACTCTTGTACATGCAAAAGGTTCTTAGGAAGAAGGAAAAGCTATTTGGGAAGATATCCTGAAGAATATAAAGGGATCTTCATCTTTAGGTTAATATGTTCTTATCTTTTCAATCAATTATCATTTTTGTTGAATACCTACATACATATATCCAAGGAAAATATACCAAACCCCTGCATGACCTTTTCCATTGATGTCAAAGGGGGGGAGATAGATAGTGGGGAGATAGCGAGAAGAAAATAAAATAAATTTTTTGGATGTTTGGAAAATCTTTTTGGAAAAGTAAAGGTTAATTTTGAAAGGGGGAGTTAAGGCTAGGAAGAAATGGTTTTGTTTCTTGATATGAATTTTTTTTTTGATATGTATGTTGCCATCAATGACAAAGGGGGGGGTTGTTGGAAGTTTGGAAGTTTGTCATTGCTGGATACAACCGCAACATGAGCATGAAGTGCACATACATAGGTGGATTCAATCCAACCCAAGGTTGTCATTGATGTCAACATTGTGGGGGAGCATTTTTGCAAGTTTGATTACACCAACCTGATCTGACCTGACACACTGATGACACCATGACCACATCCCTGACCACCACTGACTACATCCACCTGATCCCACCACCAGAGATGATACAACCACCTGAGATATCCATGTAAAGAGAAACTGAAGAAATATCAAATCTGGAAGGTGTTTATTTTGAGAAGCATGTGTATAATTGGAGTTTTTGTGATTAGGTCCTATTCCTGGCTGACCTAATGCATGATACGTGTTGAGAAGATTAATTATATTTTGCAGATGATATTTGGATCTATTTTAGATCCATGCCTACTTGAAATTAAATATTACACGGGCTATTTAAGCGAAAAGATGATTTTAAATCTTGTATGGTGCTAACAAGAGCTATTTTGGATTGTTTTGTTTACATCTAATTAGGCCAACCTAATTGATGTGTACGATGTATTTGTATATAAATATGAGATATTTTGGAATTGTAAGGTGTGTGTGAGCATGAGAGTAAAGTGAATGTGTGAGAAAAATGACATGTCAAATGCGAGTGATGTTGTATGATGTGAACATGCAAATTTAGTGATAGAAGTTCAAATTCAGAGTAGACTTGTGTGATTACTAAGCAAAGAAGTGCTTCATATTCAGAGCTTAAAAGGAACTAAAATACAACACAAGGAAGGTGCACTTTGTATCAGTTCATACTTTGGCAATGAGTCACAATTTTTGTATTGTACTTAACTCCTGTTGTGAGCCTTTTAAGGATAGTGTGTCCTAGCAGTGAGCCCTTATAATATACTATATCTGGATATAATATATTGTGAGCTAATCCTCATCATGGTTTTTCCCATTTTGGGTTTTCCACATAAAAATCTTGGTGTTCACATGTGTTTTTTGTAGATTTGTGGATGATTCATGCTTTCATTTCTTGTTTTAGTTAATATGTTTTTGGTGATTGCAATCGTTGTGTTTAAAAAGCTATAGAATACCGATTCACCCCCCTCTCAATATTTTGAATGTTCAACAGTAAGTGATGTTGGAAGTATTGTATTTGCATATATATAGTCTTTAAATCTTCATCATCCACATGCACAACGTGTTCCTTCCCATTTACTCATCTTCACATATGCTTAGTTTCTACCAACAAACTTGAAGGTCCCATGCTTTCGAATCATGCATTCAGGTCAGATATCCATTTAACAATGCAAGTATAATTGAAGATTTCAACCCAAATAAAATATCATCATACATAAAGTTCTAGTATAATTAAGTACATTTATATTATATATGCAATTGCACTACACTATCAATAACATGCACATCATATAGGTAAGTCCGCCCAAAAAATTGGCAACAAAATTTACATAATATAGGACCAAAAAATGTACTATTGTTTGAGGTTGTAGCATTGAAGAGACTTTTTTTTTGCAAAGGAATAAATGGTGTTCAGTTCTATGTTTCATTATGCTTTTCAAATTGAATTGATGGTATATGCAACATAGTTTAAAACTATAAATTCTTTTGGTGAAATCAAGCCTCTTGAATGCATTACTCAATTGCAAAGTGTGGAGCTAAACATGTATCAATTCCTAACCAAAAAAAGAATCATGCAGAAACATGTAGGAAAGAAGTGAAAATGAGTGGGATGTGCAAGGTTTTGGAGCATTGAATGATCTAATTCCTTCAAATTATAATCCATTCAGGTGGAGTAAATGGGAAGGGATGTGTAATTCATGTTGTTGGATGGAGCCAACTTAGGGCATGACACACAATTAATGTGATCAACTAGATGTTGGGAGTGGCAAGGTGTTTGGATGCCATTCATTCATCCAACCAACTACCAACTCCCTTTCATGCAGCCTGTGAAGGTGGACCGGACTATGAACCATTAGCCCTCCAAATAGGCATGCCATGAACATGTTGGACCAATTGGTACGTAACACATGGAAGAGTTAAAAAAGGGCTAAAATTAAATTAAAAAGCTGCCAACAATTGAACATACTACCACCCAAAAAGAAGAAATAAAATGTAAACTTATATTTATAATAGGATATTGTAGTCCCCAACATACAAAACAAAACTAGCGAACAAAGGATGGAGTTGTATGTTTGGCCCTTCCCAACCTCAAACGTAATCTTGCAATCCTCAATGTACACAACAAAATTAGCCAAAAAATGATCGACTTGTAAGATTGGTCCCTCCCAACCTCAATCAAACATGCCAAGAAAATCATCTAGAGGAATGTTCTCTTCTCTTACCATTGCATTTTGAGTTATTGTTACATGATTTGGATTTGTATTTCAAAATTGGCTACAACTTACATGTGATGGGGTGAGTGTTGAACAATTCATTCCAATAAAAAATTGTGGGATACAATGTTCTTCTTGATTGGATGTTTGACTTGAAATTTAAGTGCAAATTACATGTGATGGGCTGAGAGTTGAACAAATAGTACCCAAAAAAAATTGATGGATGTTTATGTTTAGTAATTCATAAAACAAAGCATGATTCTCTCATAGCGGGTTCACATGACTACTTAATTGTCTTTTTCACTACAATGCCCTATAGGCCACCTTGATCTCTCTTTCCTTTCTAACTTGTTCCTTTTGAACCCTCTCTTTCTCCCTCTTCTACTATCTTTCCTTCTTTTGCAATAGTTTGAGATGCTCTCTTTCCTTACGCTAAATTTCCTTTTCAACTTTCCTTTACTCCTTCAACTACATCGCCACAATCCATGCAACCTTTCTCTCCTCATTCTATTGCTTCTTTCTACATTTGATGTCTTCTAGTTCTTTTTTCTTTTGCTCCTACTATATTAGGAGAGTCATGTAATGATCAGTTGTTAACAGTTGAGATTGTTGACTTAATCGAATACCATTATCAGTAGAATTTTTTCGTTCTTTTGTTGACAATGTGAACAAGAAGCTTCAAGAATTTAGTGATTTCCAAAATTGATTGAGATTATATTGTTTCAATCACTTGGAAGTCAATGTTCTCCTTAGCTTCCTTGCCAACAACTTGTGTTTCTTGGTTGAAATCTACATAGTAATGTACCCTTTCAAGTATGACAAATTGGCAGGTGGAGATGGGAATGAAAAAGTTCCCTGCTCTTCATGGTATTGTAGTCAATATCCAGATTCCTCCCTCTGGACCAACCAAGATGGTTGGCTAGGATGTGAGGGAAGACTAAGACCATCATTAAGTTCCTCACATTGATTGTTCACCATGTCAAGAGATTGTTGATTGGATGCCACATCTACAATTGAATTAGTAGGACTATTGTGTCTTATATCTTGTATGTGTTGTTGCACTTGAAATTTCATTGCACACTCCAATGTCTTTGCGACATCATCGGTTAAGACTGCAACACCTGATAGACTAGAGATAGTATGCACTACAAAAGCATCCTCAACTACGTTGAATTGATATGTGTCACTTAGACACTTGTCATCCATCAAGGCATCGAGATTGAGGGGCCATATCCCCATCCTTTTAAAGCATGTTGTGATGTTGGAGATTATAAATGATTTTTGTAGTGACTTGTTGTCTAGCTATGTTAATTCCATCCATCTAATTTCTATGTATGGGTACCTAGACAACCATGTAATTTGTTCTGATTTGAACAATGTTTTGAATGGTGAGAAAACTCTCACATATAGTGGTTATATTTTGTGTGACATGTGTGTGAGAAATGTAAGTAGATTAATGCCAAGCATCCTTGCCTCCTAGATGGTTTTCACTGCAACATGGCTACCATGGCCATCAAAAATGAGAAGGTACCAATTAGTAGGTGACATGCCTCCTGAAACTAATCATGCAAAATGGTGCAACTAGTTATGAAAAGATATTTTGTCATCCAAGTGTGTGGTTGGACTACTATATAAGCACCTGGTTCACACCCTGCAATGTAATTTTTTAGCTACTTCCTTCCCTTGAACAAATAGAACCCTGGTGACCAGTTGCATTAACATAACAAAGAATTGTAATCCATTTCCAGCTCTTGGGAATTATGTAAGAGACCCTCATGCTGCCTTTTCTTTCCAAAACTCTCATCGCCCCATTTATGCCTATTTAAATACTTCTTTCATCACAATTCCATATTCTATGAGGACCATATAGATTAACATCATAGACAATTAACAATGTATTGTAAAATGCAGATACTACCACAAGTCTCAAGTTGAGTGCCATGTCCTTGTCGAGGGCTTCAGTTGTGTGCAATGTGAGTTGTGGATGGAACCTTTTAAATCTAGTCCATCATGACTTACTAGGTAGCCCATCCTTGAAAGGGTTGGGTCTAGATTGGAAAATATAAGCAACCTCTACCTTAAGATTGATAATCACAAGGCCATGGCCAAAACTGCCATTTGTTTGCACTAATTGATGATAAGAGCCTCCTCATCTTCTATGAGGACAATTGGAGGACCTTTCTTCAAAGTTGTTGTAAGCCCAATTAACCAATTAGTGAGTGTTATAGCTAGGATTCCCCCTTTTTTGGAAATAGCCCTTATTGACCTCCCATTGTCCTCCAAATCCTAAAGAGCTCCATTCATGTCCTCTATCAACCATTCACATTCTTGAGTTGTTGTTCTCGGCCTACTTGGAGGTGCACTAACCTCTATAGCATCATAAATTATCACCCTTGAAAATTTCACACTATGTTTTTGTGTGCAAGTGTTTTTTACTTCTAAATATGCAATACAAACTAAAAATGCAATGTAAAGAACACAAGACCACCTCAAGATTAGCCTAAGTTGAACACACAAAAAAAGAACAATAAAACACTGATTATACCTTTGTTTTTGTTGATCTCCTTAGTTGGCTCTTGGTTGAAGCTTGGATGTGTGCTCCCTTTTTGATGGCAAATGATCTAGGAGTATATGCAAAGTAATGAGGATTTGATGGAGATTCAAATGATGAAGGTGGGTATTTTGGTAAATGAATGAAAAGAGAGTTTCAAAGCATGCAATAATGGTGGAATGAAGGTAAGTATGCAAAATGGATTGAATGCAAAGAAGTGCTTGATGATGGCTTGAGAGCTTGAGTGTGCTAAAAATGCATAAGGTGTGTGAGTAGCCTCATGAATGAGAAGAGAAGCCTTTTTATAGGAAAAAGTGAATTATTTAGAGAATTCAATGGTCAGGATTGAGCCACCATGGCCAAGATGGAGGGCTATGGTGAGTTGAGGACTCACAAGCCCTCACATCTTTCCATGTGGAGGATGAAGTGTCCAAAGGACATGGTGAGATGGAAAGGGTACAAATGATGTGGAAGAAGCACAAATACTTTGAAAGTACATTGGGATGTGACTGATGTGACCTCTCAATGATCACATGGGGAAGAGGATATTCCTTGGAGGAATAAAAGTGAATTTTAAATTCACATGATGGTGATATCTTAAGGATAAGACAAGGTTCCCAAAAGGAAGTTGAGAAGTACCTTGGATAAGACAAGGTGCTTATAATAGAAGGCTCTTAACCCATGTGACTAATGTGACCTTTCAATAATCACATGTGGAAGAGAAGATTCCTTGGAAGAATAAAAGTGAATTTTAAATTCACATGATTGGGAATATATCAAGGATAAGACAAGGAAGCTGAGAAGTAGCTTGGATAAGACAAGGTGCTTATAATAGAAGGTTCCTAACCCATGTGATTGATGTGACCTCTCAATGGTCACATGGGGAAGAGGAGATTCCTTGGAGGAATAAAAGTGAATTTTAAATTCACATGGGGAAGACAAAAATGAATTAAAAATTCCTTGGGGGATGAGAGAGTTGGCCAAGATGTTGATTAGACTAACTAATCAACGATTAGAAGACAATTAGTGATTAATGAAGATTAGAATCCAACTTACAAAAGTTGGAGTATGTGACACATCCTAATCAAGGATTAGACATGTGCACATCCCTAATGATGGGATGAGGAGGTGGATTAGGAAAAGAGGAAAAGTGATGGAGGATGTGACATGTGAGGGATTAAATAAATATATTATTTATTTAATTCTTTGAGGAAAAGGAGGATAAATGTAAGGTATTTAATTATTAACTAAATACCTTAGGTATTTAGAAGAATTTAAGGCTATTAATTAAATAATAGCAATATTACTTAATTAATGCAAATAAGAGGATCTTTAGATGACAAGGGATAAATTTGGACAAATGGAAGTGTCCAAATTTGGATGTCTACAATTTTTTTCCCCCTTAATTTATTGGACCTAATTGAACCCCTAATTTCCTAAATTATGCATTCTATGGCCCATTTTTAACAATTATCAATAAATTGCAAGTGGAAAACAAATGCATTCATCTAATATTTTTCCCCGACACCTAAAATTCCAAAAAATAGGGTTGGGACACATATGCCCTATGGCGAATGAATCCCATTACGGTGAATGAGTCCCATTTTGGAAAAAGTGTCCCCCTATTATTTTTGGCTCCAAATTCAAATATGTTGGTGATGGCACTTTATTATTTGCAATTTAGGTGTCCAAAGTTCGCTATCAGGATTTAATTTATGGAAATTAGAACAATTTCATATAAATACCTAGTTATTACATCATTTGAAGCCTAATAAGAAAGATCTAGCAACAAGTTAATGAATCTAGCATTATCAAGCATGTCAAGAGCAACATTTCAGTTATTTATTGCAATATTTTAAGATCCAAGCATCATGTCAAATCATATGTGATTTTATGTATGTTATGTTATCATTGTTTCTGAAACCTAACCCTTTTGTAGGTCTCCAAGAAATTCAAGCAAATCAAGCAAGAGAAATCTAATACCTTGAGGAGATGTGCATGACTTCACTCCTTCAAGGAATTCATTGAAGGGTGCTTAGTTGTAGCACTTTGTTGATACATCATTCCTTCCTATCATTGACATTGCCATTGTGGAAGTGGAAACACTAACACAAGGTTTGACTTAGGCAAGCCCCTAAATGGCACAACCCTTCCTCTCTCTTTGAATGTATTAGTTTCAGGTTTGAAGGAGATTGAAGGAAGTTTTAAGATATATTTCCATTATTGCATTCAAAACCCTACACCATGATAAGCCACAAAAACTCACTTACAAAAACATCCGACAGTGATCCAACAAATTTGCAGGTGGAATTGGGAAGCTCTAATCTGACATCAGAGGATTGCAAAAACAAAATTGAAATATCTCTACAAGGACATAGATGCCCTATGTAAAATTACTCCTATTTAGGTTGGCTCCAATTTACAGGATAAGTGCACAAAACTCTGTCTTTCTCATATTTGTTGATGAATTTTTTCTATAGTTTTTTAGTTGTCAGAATATTACATTTCTAGATTAGGGCACATATTGTAATTAGGTTAATCAAGGAAAATTAATTCCAATCAACTTCTAATGCCCAAAAAGGATTAGATCCAGGTCTGATTGGATCACCTTCATGGTTGAAAGTCAATCTAATCACCTTGTTGATCTGCATCCTAATGATTCTCTAGAAAAAGAAAATTGATCCTAGGTTCTTTGCATTAGACTTAGGATCACCTTTCTTCTATGTTTCAACCTCCACAATTGCCTCAACAGGTTGAGGACTATTGTACACTTATATAGGAGGTTCTTCTTTAGAAGGGAATGTAACCCCTCTTTTATGTGTAGGCAACCTTGTCATTGCTCTCTTCTTGATTGGCCTAGTCCTCATTTCAACTTTATATTGCATGTAGACATTACAAGACATGTTTTAAATAGTAATAACAATCATTAGTGAACACTATTAAGCTCACAATGATGCATGAATAGATTATTTTTCTTTACTGTGAATGTTTATAGTTTATAATATGAAAGTTGATAACAATTTTATTTTTATTGGTGTTTTAACTTTTTTTTGGGTTCTTTAAATATAGATATGCATTAATATTTATAAACAGTATAAATTGAAACCCAAGATATTGAAACCCAATAGGTTGAGCACTGACATAAGAGTGGATTACATAATCACATCTTAGACAATAGATAGGCATTGCTAAGTATTAAAAATATAATTGAATACACTTCATCTTATGCACTTAGAGTAGATTGGGTATAAAAATTACATTATATACAATAGATATGCTTTGACATTCATAAACAATATAAGTTGAAACCCCAAATATTGAGTTGTAGGTTATTGTGACCAATATTTACATCGCATACAACAAATTGGTATTCCCAAGCATAAAGAATATAATTGAAAACCCAATAGGTTAAGCACTGACATAAGAGTGGATTACACAATCACATCGTAGACAACGGTTATGCATTGCTAGGCATTAGAAATATAATTTAATGCACTTCATCTTATGCACTTAGAGAAATCAAAGTGTAACAATTACATTGTATACAACAGATATACATTGACATTCATAAACAATATAAGTTGAAACCATAGATATTGAGTTACAAGTTAGTGTGATGAACATTTACATCACATATAACAGATTGGAATTCCCAAGCATAAAGAATATAACTAAAAACACAATAGGTTGAGCATTGACATAAGAGTGGATTCCACAATCACATTGTAGACAAAAAATGAACATTGCTAGGCATTATAAATATAACTGAATGCACTTCACCTTATACACTTAGAGAAGATTGGGTATAACAATTACATTGTATACAATAGCTATGTATTGAAATTCATAAACAATGTAAGTTGAAACCCGAAATATTAAGTTGCAGGTTAGTGTGACGAACATTTACATTGCATACATCATATTGGCATTTCCAGGCATAAAGAATATAATTGAAACCCCAATAGGTTATGCACTTATAGCGAAGTGGGTTACACAATCACATTGTATACAACAAGTAGGCATTGTTGGGCATTAAGAATTTAATTGAAAGCATTTCATCTTATGCACTTACAACAAATTGGGTGTAACAATTACATTGTATACAACAAATGCATGGACATTCATAAACAATATAAGTTGAAACCCCAGATGTTGAGTTACAGGTCTATGAAAAATATTTACATAGCATACAATAGATGGGAATTCCTAGGCATAAAGAATGTAACCAAAAACTCATTAGGTTGTGCACTTACAGAAGAGTAGATTACAAAAATCGCATCATAAACAATAAATAAGAATTGCTAGACATTAAAAATATAATTGAAAGCACTTCATCTTATGCACTTAGAGTAGATTGGGTGTAACAATTACATTATATACAAACAATATATATGCATTGACAATCATAAACATTATAAGTTGAAATCTCAGATATTGAGTTACAGGTTAGTGTGACAAACATTTACATCACATACAACATATTGGTATTCCCAGGTATAAAAAATATAACTAAAAATCCAATAGGTTATGCACTTAGAACAGAGTGGGTGATATAATCAAATCCTATAGAATAGATAGGCATTGGTAGGAATTAAGAATTTAATTGAATTCACTTGATCTTATGCACTTGGATTAGTTTGGGTGTAATAAATACATTGTATACAACAAACATGTATTGATATTCATAAACATTATAACTTGAAACTTGAGATATTGAGTTACAAGTCAGCAAGAAAAACATTGATATAGAATATAACATAATGTTATTCCTGGTCATAAAAGAATATAACTAAAACCCAATAGTTTATACACTTACAATGGAGTGGGTGACACAATAATGTCCTATACAATAGATACACAATGCTAGGCATTAAGAGTATAATTGAAAGCACTTGATCATATGCACTTAGAGCAGATTGGATATAAAAATTACATTATATACACCAAATATTCATTGACATTCATTAACAATATAACAGGAAACCCCAAATATTGAGTTACAAGTTAGTGTGAAGAAAAAATACTTCGCATACAATAGATTGGCATTTTGAGTCATGAGGAATATAATTGAAAACCTATATAACAAAATACCCAATCTGATGGGTCTAGATAATAGCTAGTTTTCTTCTATTTAGTTTATGTATTTTAGCATTTCAATCTGCTAAGTTCAAAGACAATCTTGAAACTTATACATCTTTTGCATATTTCATGCATTTTAAACCAAACTTTAGTATGTGGGAATATAATTATGGTATGATGGTACTTGTATGTGTGGATGTGTGAATGTTCATGAAATTCAATATGGTTCTATGCTTAATTCATGGTTGTTAATTATGTGTATACTTTAGATGAAGTTAACCTCTTGCAGCTGGAAGAATAGTAGCCTGCAACAATTGGATTGCTAGCCCACAGCAAAAGGATCACAGACAATTACAAGGGAGAATCCAAAATGTTGAAATCACGACAATTTCAGGAAGTAATGAAGGTGACCATTGAAATGGTCAATTGTGAGTCAGTAAATCACCAAATAAGATGACAGGAGGAAGAAAGAGTTTACTTTGATGAGGAAATTCATGACATGATAATTTTCATGGAGAACGTCTCTATCAAACTGTTAGGGCACAGTTTTAATTCTACTTCTCTTCTTTCATCTTTTTTAATTATGGTTTTCAGTTACAAAGACTAGTCTTGTCCCTGTTCTTGAGGAAGAGTGAACATATGCATTTAAGTTATGTTTTTAGTCCTTGTACAAGTAAATCTCCTTCTAAGCCTATATATTAAGGAGCATATCTAGTTCAAGTTATAGTTGCTAGTTCTAGTTTTTTTTTACTAGATAATAGTTCATTGTTGTTAGTTTTTCTATTATTAAGTTGCAATGAATATGTACTTCTAAATGCAAAATATTTTGAAGATTCTTGTTAGACTATAAGAAGTTCAATTTTTATGCAATAAAGGAGTTTAGTTATTGTCATGTTTTGTTTATCAATAGTGTGTACTTGACATTCCCTATGGCGTAGCAACTTGAGCAAGGGTCACTCGAGGTATTGCCAACCCATCTTATTTTCTAAATACTAGATTAGATGTTACATTATTGTATCTATTTATTTGAATTCTCACTTGTATGTATGTGAATTCCATGAATGATATTTTGTAGAATGAATTACATTTTGTAACGCTAAGTTGAGTAAGTCTCTAGAGAAGTTAAGAAGTTAGAAGTCAAAATTCAGTAGTGTTACTTAATTGTAAAGTTTGGATTCCATAGTTAGCAATTACAACACTAAGAAAATGATACCCATAGCATAAGCAACAGATTTATGCTATTTCCCTTGTTTTTCAATTTAATGCTTTATTTTCCTTTCCAACTTTTATAGTTTTCTATACATGTGTGACCACCTATGTTTCACCAATATAGGGTGTAGTTAGGATCCCTGAATGCACATATAGTGCCAACATTGTCACAAGCTTATGAGTGCTGGTTGATAATTAAATGAAGCCTTTGTGAGGGTTTGGTGAACTATTTAGTTAGGAAATTTTCCTTTGAATTGTGTGTCCACTCATAGCACCAAGTTGACTAAACATTAGAAAGGCCTTACACTATTGATAAAAAGTAATGGAATACATGAAACTTTATATTTTGATGTTGTTTATTTTGCTTTTTTTGCCACTGCCTCTAGGAAAATATAGCAATAGATATCAAAGTGAGAAGAGATAACTAAAAATTGGTAGATCTTCAGTAATGCATATTTTTAAATTTGTAAATCTCTTTTATATGTTCAATGTTAGTTTGGTGTGGAGTCTTAAATTTTTGTCTTACTTTTTTAATTTTGAAAAGTGTTTAGGTGCCTTAAATTGCAGAGTTTATATGAATTAATGGCGTAGAATCCTTTGTTTGTCTCGTAAGCAATATTTGGTGGTGTTACACAATTTTTTTGATGGTTGCAAGTGGAAAATGAGAAGTCATTGGTAGTTGGGTGGTGAAATTTGATTGATGGGACACATGTGAATGATTCATTTTTCTTGAGTTTTGTATTGCAAGGAAAAAGGGATAGGGGAGTGGGTGTGATTCGATTTGGTGATGGGACAGTCTTGTTTTATTACTATTCATGGGGCATCAATTCCTTCAAAATATTGATGGTGATGTAATGCAATAGGTGATATGTGACTATTGGATTTGGTGATGGGATAGTCTTGGTTTATTACTGTTCATGGGGCATCAAGTCCTTCAAAATATTGATGGTGATGTAATTGTTACCTAATTTTCACCCTCAGGCTCAATCAGGCAAGGAAAATTGTGTTTAACAGGTTTGAGAAGGCCAAATGGAGCATTCGGCCTAGGGAAAAAGTCATGAATCTGATGCTAGGTCACGAGGAACTCAGTGAAGAAGCCTGCCTTGTTCAAGTTCGGCATGAAAATCTTCTAAGGAGAGAGTCGCCAAGACCCCAGGAATGTCACGGTGAGTAGGATTCACCTATAGGTCCCTATCGGCAAGACATCGATCATCGTCCCAGCGACAAAAGGATATTCATTTCGGTAGAAGTTCTTTTATTCGGAGAGAAGTCTCGGCGAATGCATTGGGTCTCGTCGACAAAGCAAAGTAGGATCCCTTCGACATATGTGTGTGGGTTTTGGTAGGAGGTCTTACCGATCAGAAGAAGTCTTGCCGAAGTCAGGCGACGTCGGAAAAGCAAGCGAGCTTCGCCAAAGGGTCTCTCCGAAGTCACAAAGTTTCCCCGACTTAAAAATCCTTCGACGTAATGAAGCATTCAGAGAGAGTCTCGGTGACCAGTGAAGTCTCCCCAACAACAATAAGGTTTCGGCGTGAGATGTATTTTAGCAAGTGGTCTCGGCGAACCAGTGGTGTCTCGCTGACAACAGGGAGCCTTCGGCATAGCATTCAAGACGGAGAGAGGTCTCCCCGACTCCAATGTCTCACCGACAACAAAGAGATCGCCAAGAGGAGATGCCTTCGCCATGAAGTCCCAACGATAATTAAATTCTCACCAAAAGCCAGCGGTCCCGCCAATGAAGTCATATCAGCATAAGGTCTTGCCGAACGCTTGAAGTCTCCCCGACGTTTGACGTCGGTGTAGCGCCCGACGCTCGGTATGAAGTCTTCCCGACTTGCCAGAGTCTTGCCAATACAGAATGAGCCCGGGTTGAAGGATCCAACATCACTATGAGATCTTGTTGACTCGGTAGTGTCTTGCCGATGTTTTGAGCGATGATAAAGCTAACTTCGATATAACTTTGGTGGCTCGATAAGAGCTCTCATTGACTGTCACATGTTGTGTCGATAGTTTCAGAGGGGCATAATCGCATCGATGAGACACTTCTAGTGTCTCGCCGAGATGCGATTATGATCAAAGGAGTTTTTGACCACCCAAGGAATCTACGTGGAGTTCACTCGACCAACCAGAGGGATCTGAAAGCGAGCTGTGGTAGTCTGAAGAACATCAATGGAATGAAAAGCAACATGTATCTATTATGAGCTCAGAAGCATTGGAGGTGCTCGACAGGAAGGTTTGAAGATCGACACAAAGAACAAAAGTGAATGAGGTGGTTGCAGAATGTTCAAGAAGGGAGTCCCTTGAAGGCAATCTTTGACACCGACATGGACACGCAAGGTGCAGCTTGAAATTCAATAAAAAAATCTAAGGGGCAGATTTTTCTGGGACCTGATATTTTGTAAGCCCTAAGGGGCCGACACACTTGGATATTTAAGGCATTTTTTGCCTTTTTGTAAAGAGTTATGATATACACTCTGAAGAGTTAGTGATTTCTATCAATCCTTTCTCGACTAAATGTATTTTTTTTTTTGTAACTCAACTGAAATATGGAATGCAAAATAGAGTTCACCTTGAAAACAAGAACTAATGCTCTTACCACTCTCATTTCTATATGTTAGCTTATGTGTGTATTTCTTTAAACAGTGTTTCCTAAATCTGTATTCATACCACAAAGTTGTGAAGTTTGTTCCTTCCTTCTTGAGATATGTATGTAGATCAAACCTGTCAAGAGTGATGCATAAGTCTAATGGGGTTATGTTGAGTAAGTAAAACAGCTGTAGTCTAAGTTTCCCTAGTGTGTTTTCATCTTGTTTTCATTTCCTGATTTCTTATCAACTCGATGTATCACCTTAGTTTAGTTTCATTTGTATGCAATCCTTCTCCCTTTCCCTTTACAGGATCATTAGTTTAGGTGATACACAAAGGAAGTTGGCCTTCTCTGGAGGTTGACCTCTGCTCACAAGAAACCCACATCTTTAGAGGTCTTCCAATGTTACACTGAGGTGTTGAACATCAGGTTCAACAAGGGTGCAATTTCAGGTGATAACAGTAATGCGGTAGGCGATATGTGACTGGGGGTTTGGGTTATACTATTTTTAAATTTTGGGTGCATGTTTTCATGCTACAACTCATAGAAGAGAAACTTGGATTGTTTGTGGGTGGTGTCAGATGGGTTATGAGTATTCTCTGACATGTAAGACTATGAATATTTATTTGTATTTGGGACAAATATAAAGCATTTATAAAACAATTTTTATCTATACAATGATTAGACAAAGTTTTTTTACTTTATGGATAAAAAATGTTTTACAATTGGATACTAAAGTGCTCTATTATGGCGCTCACTAAGGACTACTTTGTCCCCACTATTGGACCCCTCTCCACTATTGGGCCCTCTCAACTATCATGCCCTCTTGTCGAGTAAGAGTGTAACATAGGTAATATAGCCTCTATATTTTTCAAAAGAATAAGTATTCATTGTAGGAAAACAAATGTCATCTAGTAGTGAGAATCTCTCTTAGCAATATTGTAATAATAGTATTTATTTTGTAGTTATAAAAATAAAAATATATGTGATTTTTATTTTATGTTGTTTAGGTTTAATGTGTTCAATTGTTTTTTATTAGCATTAAACGGGTTTTGATGGGACTAGAAACCCATTACAAGAAGGTTTTGCAGGGACCTAAAACCCTTTACAAGGTAGATAAGTTGTAAGGAAAATAATCATCAAACTAACTACAACCCATTGGCAGCAACCAAACACAGGTATTCAAATCAACTCAAGCTACAAAAAATGGGCTTTGATGGGACCTTCAACTCTTTACAACTAGGATTTTTATAGGGACCTTGAACCCAGACAAAAAATCAAGTTTTTTTAGGGACCGAAAACCCAACAGTCTACAACTGCTAGACCACAACAAACCATCCACTCAATGCAAGTAGCATTGAGCCAGAACAATCTAAACTCCCCACCTAAAAAGAAAAGTAAGAGAGCTCCACAAAGCACTGAAAAGCAATAACTTCCTTGCAGCTCCAACCAACTTGAACAACCATCCCAAACTCCACCTCAATAGGAACACGCAGGAGAAAAGTAAATTCTCCATTAAACCTACAACATGCAACTTCACCTCAATAGGAGAAGGCTCCACCTCAATAAGATCATTCTTCACCTCTAAAGAAGAAATCAACTGTAGCATCCAGCATAAAGCAATCACTCTAGTTGTAAACAATATTTTTGGTTACCCAAGGGTTCACTATCTTCTAGGTTTTTCACGTAAAAGGAGAGAAATGGGCCAAAAATGCTAATGTTTACACTCAAGATTAATGTAAAAGGGATGCAATGTATATAAATGTGATGTCCTAATGCAAAAAACTAAAAAGGAAATGATTTATGGATGCTAATCCTAAGAAATGCAAAGTGCTGGAAAACACAATGATGTATGCAAAAACACCTAAGAATGCAAGTAAATGATGAAAGAATTAAATAGAACTGGAGAATTGCACTTGGGGAATATGGAATCTGATGTAGAGAGGCTCTGGAATCTTGTAGAGTTGACTGGAAATGTTGACTGGGACACTTATGCCAAGCTAGGTGACTTAGTCCAATTTTAGAGAAAATATGTTGGAACAAGAATCTACCAAATGGGTATCCAGAAATGTGAAAATCAATTTTTAGGTCTGGCAATGGGACTAATTCACCACAAATGGTGACTTAGTCCACCTGGATATTTATGGAATTTTGGAACAGGATTTTGTAACTCTCGGTCTGCACTTGCTTTTCTGACAGGTGTTTGATCCTGATTCTATAGAAAATGGGTTGAAAGAGGTCTCCAAGCATCAATTAGGGCTTTGTTGACTTTGATGGATTGTTGACCACTTTTTGACACCAAACTCTTTGAAAAATCTACATACAAAGTTTGCAAACACACATGCAAAGAGGGGAAAAAGCGTTAAGGGTTAGAGTATAGGGGTTTGCCTTGGTCAAACCCCACTTTGGTAATTAAACCCTAGATAATGAAATGAAATGAGAAGAGAATGATAAATAGATAACATTCAATGTAATAAACTTACCAAACCCTTGATGTGTAAATCTAAAGATATGCAATAAAGTGCTCCAAGGGATGAGTTGATTATGCTTAGAGTGCTTGAATGCTTGAGAATGATTAAGTAAATGGGGGTTAAAATGAGAGGAAAAACCCTTATTTATACTTGATTTTACAATATTTCTAGAAAATAATACATCACAGGCCGACCTCAAGGGTAAGAGAATAAAATCCCGCCAAAAAATTAAAATTATTTTGATTTTTGTGCCTAGTGGGACTAAGTCGCCCCAAGTGGTGACTTGGTCCCACTAGGGAAGTTTCACTAGGTTTCAGAGATTAAAGTGCATTAAATGATTTCTAACGGGAATATCCTCAAAAATACACTTAAGTATGACCGAAAAGTGCATTAAGGGGTCATTTAAACATGAGAAAGGGTTGAATTAGTGATGACAAGTCTAGAAAATCGTGAGAGTTTGTTACAACTCCTTACAACACTTTGAAATAAGACTTAGAAAGTGATAAAAAGGGGTTATTTAGGTGAATTATGATGAAAGGGTCCTAGAAAAGTGTGAAAGTGGGTTACAACACTTCACAACACTTTTACAAGACATCTTAGAAGTCTTAATGATTCACAAGGGTCTAAGACCTAATGTGAACATGTTGACCACATTACAAAATTAAATCTAGGAAAAATCAAGCCAAAGTCCACTAGGAGGGCCTCAACATGAGAAAAAGTAGAAGGGTTACTTTTTTCGTGTCCACACTAGTATCACAAGAAATCACAACATCCTTAGGCACCAAGAGGGAAGGAAACAAGAAGAAAGACTTAATGTGTTCAATTGTTGAATCTACTAGTTTTTGCATAATGATCTATTATGGTTTTACGTAGTGATATGTTTTTACAATAATATTAAAAAATAATTGATTGATTTTAAATTTAGAATATAAATAGTCCTCCCTAAGTTTCAAAATTTCATTTAATGAGCTCATCAAAATTTTAAAGTCTTAAAATTGACATTGAAAGGAAAATTCATAAGATTTTAAAATCACAAAAACACAATATGGTAAAAGTTAGGATAGACATGATATTTACAATAGAGAAAACCAAAAGAAAAATTAGAAATTTCTAAAAATTCCAAAAAGTGTGACATTATAAAAAGAGGTTATAATTTTTGCATAATTTGCAAAACGGCTAACTAAAGGTTAGAGAGTTAGCAAAAATATTGAAAGTGTGAAATTCATTATAAATGAAGGTTTATCAAGTTATAAAGTTCACCAAAAATTTTAATTGCCAAAATTCATTATTGTCACCAAGTTTAAAGGTTTGCTAACCTTCTGAATCTACAAAAAGTGAAAAAATTGTCATTTCATCGATCATTTTTAGAGTTTGTGAACCTTCATTTTATACGACACTCCTAATCTAATTTGTTTCAAGCATGGAAAGTGGGGTTCTTCTTCAAATGGGTGTGCAAACTATTTGACAAAATATTTTGAAAAGATACAGTTGCCTAGAATCCATGATCACGAGATGTACAAGTCTTAGAAGTTTACAAGGAAATATAATTAGTAGATGTGATGTCGAATTCCACAACCATTACTAGTATCTCCCATGCCCACACTAAAACAAGAGCTTTGAAACAAGGTATGGACGTCCATAAAACTATAATCAAAGGGGTGTTGTTAGAAACTATGTTTGTAGTTACTCTAGTGGATTTAGATTAAAAATGGTGAAACATGAATTTCAACAAAGGTTTTATGAAAGAAAATCATGTCAATGATATCACAGATGTCATTCCTTTGTCTCATGGACAATCAAGACCCTTAACCACTTTGAAAATTATCCAAGATTCAAGTGGAGGAAAGATGGCTTCTATTAACGGGCGTGATTTGTCCTTGTTTGCAATGTAGATGAATTCAAAGCTAGCTAGAGAAGGATTTCATCCAACACCTCAAAATAATGGTGGTAGTGGTGTTAAGGATTCCATGGACCACCTTAACACCACTATCACCTCCTATTTATATGAATCCATTATCATTTCAAAGGATCCAAACAACCAATAGAATTTTTAAAGAAGGATTCTAATGACAAGTTTTCAAATACAATTACTAATTATTGCATATTTTTTCCCAATTCAAAGAAGCACCCTACTTAATTCATCTTCATAGCAATTGAACTCTGCTACCTTTTCCAACTTGTTAGGAAAAGGTGTGTTGTCCATATTGTATAATGTTATAATATAATATTTAATTATTTGTGGTGTACCTAGGGGATCTAGAGATGTGTGCATCACATGAGATAGCATTCTTAGCACCACTTTATTTTTTATATGTAACATTGTGATAAATATTTAATGTGGGGTTACACATTGGATAAATATTTAATATTGGGAAAACCCAGTACCAAACTGTGAGGGTTAATGGTTTTGTAAGTTTGTGATATTAGTCACATGGTTCTATGTAATACCACTTAGTGGTTTTGTGTGAGCTTATGTTTATAAAACTAGGAACATGGGTAGTTTTCTAAGGTTGGCTAATTGGTCATTTTGGCTAAGGGATTGAGAGCATCTCTTGTTAGCATTTGTGAGGTTTGAAGCATGGTATGGGATGTATGGTTACATGCTTGTTCACATGGAGTGCTTGTAGAGCGCTTGATGTTTCAAGGGTATATTTCATGGAGACTCTGAAGATGTATTGTAATCTTTATTTTTGAATAATATATGAGTGATGGATGTAATTAGAGGTTGGATTTTTCTCTCCCAAGGGTTTTCCTAGGGTATATATTGTGTCATCTTTTATGGTATGTTGTCTATTCTTTTGCATATGGATTATGGATACTTGTGTGCATAGATTTCTCTATTTGGGTTATGTGGAAATTATCTTGGATGTATGTAAAATGTGGAAGATAGGCAAGGCAAGTGAAATATTTGACATAATACCTCAAAGAAATGTGATATCATAAAATTCCATGATTGTAAGATTTGAAAAATGTGGGAGCATAAACAAGGAATGTGAATTATTTAATATAATTCCTCAAAGAAACATGTTTTCATGGAATGTCTTGATTGTGGACTATTCACAAAATCATTTTATATTAAAATGCTTTAGGAACATTCAAGCAACTATAATTTCCAAGTGTAAAGCTAGACTATACAACCTTTGTCAGCATCCTCCTAGCTTATGACAAAATAGGAGCTTTGGAATAGGTTATGGACCTCCATCAAAGCATAAAGTGTAGGAAATTTTTGTCACATGTTTTAGTTGTATTGCTTTTATAGACATGTATGCAAAATATAGAAGCATAGGCAAGGGGTGTGAACGGTTTGACAAAATTCCTCTTAAAAATATGGTTTCATGGAGTGCCATGATTGTAGGATATGCACAAAATGGATTTGTTGACAAGGCTTTAAAAATTCAAGCAAAACACATTGGTAGCATACTCCCTATTTGTGCCAATATGAGAGCTTAAGAATAGTGTATGGACATATATTAAACATTATTAATGTATAATATAAATATAAATATAATAGACAATATGATATTATATATAATATATAAATAAATAATATATATATATATAATTTTAAATGACTCTTAAAAATATAAAATCCATTTAATTTTTATCTCCTAAGGATATCATGGGACCACTTACTACCACATAATCTTTGGATTGACCAACAAAACACTTATTTTCTCATAACATTTCTCCCAACTCTCTTAAGGTACACCATTGGTCTTTGTTGAGCTAGATACTTTGTAATAAAATAAATTTCACAATATAAGAATATAATATGAAATATGTTGCAAATACTTAATAATAATTAAGAGTAACAAGCCACTTTGAGGGGGAAAACCTCCAAATATCTCCAATAACAACACAATTCACAATATGATGATGAAATAAAACTCACAACCTCCTATATATACCTTATTATGCCAAGGATATCACCCAAGCCAACTTAGATAACCCTATATAAGCCCTAGGCCAACCTTAACTAAATAACAATATAATAATGATAATATGACTTAATTAAGAGTTAAGATAGCCACAAGCCGGGTATTTTTAACTCGATGTGCTCTAATATTAAGGGCATAGCATGCCCCCCCTCTTCAAAGAAGTATTGTCCTTAATGCTACTTGCAATTTTAGATGCCTTTGAATGAACTTGTCATCCTCTCATGTGGCATCTTCAATTGGTAAATTCTTCCATTGGATGAGATATTGAGTGTTCAAGTCCTTAGCTTCCTTGTACATTTTTGAAGAATAAACTCGGGTTACAAATTGATTTTTCCTTCTTCATCGAGCTCATGTAATATTATTTGAGTGATGCAGGAGCATCCAGTTACAAGCGTGTTGTGCCTATAGCACACACGCCCCATTCGAAACGAGGACCCTCTCTTTTTGCTTTGTCAGGTCACTTTTGCCATCGCCTCATTTTGTGTGCCCCATGTTTTTGAGTTCTAAGTGGTCAAGGAGTCCTAGAGCTATCATCTTGAATTGACCAATTTTCACCACCTTCAAAATTTGCAAGTATTTGGCCTTCATAGAGTCCCTTTGGCAGTTTTCCTTAGTACCTTAAAACTGTCATCCTTGGGTCATTGTGGGTCCACCCATGTGGGCTGCCCTAGGTGGAATTTTTTCCTGTCTTTATTATTTTTGATGGCCGAGCTGGCACATCCAATTGAATTGTGGGATCCACGGACTCCATTGTTGTTTCCTCTGCCAACTTGCCAGAAAACGAATACCTAAGTACCGTCTACCCTGCAGGCTCTATCGTTCCCGCCGCCGACCATTTCAAATTTCGTACTCACCAACTTCGCCTACCGCCATACTGGAATTTATTGTGGGAATTTAATAACCAAAATTCTATAAATAGAAAGTTCCAACGGGTCATTTTCACTGACATTCCTTTTGAAATGTGTCAGAGCTCTCCTGCTTCCATAGCCTCCGCACCCGCATGGTCTCTTCGACATTCGAGCTTCACAGTCTTCAACTTTTTCATGAGTTCCGTCAGGTCTGCTAGGTACATTTTCTACCGCCATCTCAGTTGCACATTTTTGATGAAATTTGTAAAGTTATTAAAATATTGAGGAGAAAAAACCTTGAAACTAGTTAGAAAACCTCACTACGCACAAAACCCATGTTTTAGAATTTGAAAATCTTTAGAAAATCGACACGTTAGAACCATGCAGAACTTGGGGTCTCCGTCATCATTCTTGAACCAGGGCCACCAAGGCCTTGCAGCCCGCAAGACCTGTATTTATGTCACCTTGGCGACTTAAGCAACAAACTATAGACCGCGACCATCGCCCTTCGCAGGCCTGTTCATGCGGGTGGACGCCTCCTTTTTTCCGCATCTTGTGAGGATAAAATGAAACCAAGTAAAAGTGCAACCCTCAGCCCTTGCGGGTCCACTTTTGTGGATTTCAGCATGCAGGAGGATTCTCATTATTCGCCATTTGAAAACAACCACCCAACACAGGCTCTCCGACCGATGTGACCCACTAACTCCAAGGTTGTTCAAATCACTAAATGACAAACCACATTGTGGGTATTCCGATGCGGGTCTCCTCATCTTTCGTGCCATAGTTTTCAAGGACATCATTAGCAGCAAGGTCGGTCCTTCCTTTTGCTTGCAGACCTTGTAGCTCCTGTTTCCAACCTAATCACTTGCCAATTTGTCTAGGGCATGATTTCCTTGCGGGTACTTTGCTGCAAGCTGACGTCTGTAGTTCATTGTTCCAAGATTACCGTTGCTAAAACGACCGTGCCCAACCTTCTACCTGCCTTGCAGGGCCCAAGTCTGAGTCAGTCGTCCCATTCTTCTTGAAAGATAATCAATGCCTGAGTCTCGCGAACCCACTCATGCGGGTTGTCGCCATATGTTTGTCATTCCCAAGTGGCCGATGACCTTCATCCTTCCACTTCATAGGCCCTGGAACAGACTTCTCTTGAGCCTTCATTAAAAAACATTAAGTAGCAGTTGTGTGTAGGAAGTCCAATGTGGGTGGCCGCCAATGGGCTGCCATCCTGATTTCATTGTTTCTCAATTTCTAAACCAAGCTTGTCACCCGCTATGTGGAACCCGACCTCCCTGACGACGTCCAACCAACAGTGAGCAAGTAACCCATGTTGATGACCTTTGCAAGATCAACGGTGAGGACTGCCACCTACGGGCTGCCATCCCATCCCCGCTGTCTCCAAATGGCTGCCACCTAGCATCTTCCCACAAGTCCCTACCCGCATCTAGTCAAATGAATTGAACTTCAAAGATAAATCAATGTCGCCTTCTAACCTATGGATTTTGTCTATGGGATTTCACCTTTTCAACGTCACTCCAAATGGTGGAGTCCCTAACGGCTGAGACAACCCTTGCACCAGCAACCCCTAGACCCGCGTGACAAAATGATTGAGTTAGCACTTCCAAGACCTCATGAACGATCAAACCCACATGTCCAAATGACTTAATACCTTGGTGAGCCCCATCATAACACTGAAATCGCGATGCGGGTGCCTGTATGCGGGCCACCATGGCCTCTTCACCGTCTGCCAGCGACTTCCTCCAAAATGGCTACAGGCCTAGGGAAACCTGCACCCCTAGGCCCACATTGCCATATCTTCCCCAAACGAAAGGAAAATGATGATCCGAGAGGAATGTTATGATCTTTAAATGATAAATTACTTGATCTAACATTGATTTTGCAGGATTTTTCTAATGCTCCCTCTATTTTATATGACAACATGCTTAATGCACCTTTGCTTGCAAGATTTATGGAATCAACTACAAGACCATCAAGGGCGTCCATAGAGAAGGAAAAAGGGAAGAAGACCACCAAGGCACCAAGAGGGAAGGAAGAAAAGGACTAGATGAAATACAAATTCCAGGGAGTGGAGGTCACCTCCAAGGTTACCACCGAATGGGATACAGTTACAAATTAAAACCTGGGATAAGTTGATTTAGATGAATTCAGACAGAGGGTCATTGCCAACCCCACTATAGAAAATGAAAAGAGAATTAGGAAAAGTGGATTGGCCAAGGAAGTCAGATTTCCACCTACTCTTGTGGCTCCAAAGCTGGTGATGACTTTTAGAGAAGCATACCAAGAGAAAACCAAAAGAATTGTTGACCATGATGGAAAAGTGTTGGCCAACTTGTCCACCAGGGCTATAGGGAAAAATTTCTACATCCCCACCTTTGATCCTATGGAGGAAACAACCAAAGAATATGTAGAAAGCACATGGAAAGCTGACCCTCTAAGGTGTAAGAAACTGATTAATCAATATTGGTTAAAAGAGAAGAGGGGCAACACGAACAAAGTGCATCAAGAACTATTCAGGAGTGATTTCCATGAGGACTACCATGATTTGGTAACCTTGCTAAGCAGAGTCATGGGCATCCTAACTGCGGCATACTTCCAATACTGGATGTTTTATTTTATAGAAGATATTATTAGGGGGGAAGATCAAGTTGAACTGGGCAGGAATGATCAACAATTTCCTACATGAGCAGTTTGTAGCAGTCAGAAAGACCTCTCAATTTTATATGACCTCTTACTTGGTCTATCTGTTGGCTGACCCCGTTCCATACAGAGGTCTATTTGTGGTATAGAGCCCAACTTCGGGGAGAGATCTAAAGGTATATGATAGGAATCCCCAGCTCCAATACTCAAACTTTAAGGACTATTGTTGGGTAAATGATGCCTTCATTAGGCACATCATTAGGCTCCTTAGAGGGGATTTTGAGAGGAGAGTTACTCACAGTGCCCAAGCATTTATTCACAGATTTGGATTTCTATTCATATAATTCCCCAAATTCACTTACATCAGGATAGAGGGTTTCTCCGAGAGGCCATATAAGCTACCTCAGTACCCAATGACCGGTTGACTCTACTAGAAGTCTTTAGGAAGCTACAACATGTAGATACACTCCTGAGTGACAAACACAAGCCAGACATCTCCTATCCTCTCACCTTCGACCAAGGAATGTATGCCCTTCCTGCATCCCAATATGTGGAGTATTCTGAGAAGGAGATCATTGAATATAATTTGGAGCATTACACTGTCAGGCCAAGGATGGATCCATATGACAAATTGAAGAAGATGGTTGGGAAAGAATATGCCCACTTACACAGTGTTGAATATTTCTAGGCTAACTGCAAAGATGACAAAGAAGTGCACATGAGACACTATACGCGTATGACTGCCTACTTTGTCAAGACAATTAAACTATTACTAGTGTCGGATCAGATCGTCAAAGATGAGAATACCGTCATAGATCCGAAGTTTGACATAGTTTCCAATTTTCCCCTCCCCTTGATTAACTAGAGCAAGGAAGAGTTCAATGACCTGGATATTTTAACAAAACCAATAGAGCACATAACCAAACAATGGATTGATGGGAAAATTGCTCAACTAAAGCTCCAGGGAGCAACTTTGATGTATGGTGAGCTCAAAAATGAGCTCGAGAGTGAAACTGATAGTGGGACCACTGCTGCCTTAGTTGGAGAGACTCCAAAATATCCTCCCACCACCAAGTCAAAGAAAAGAAAGGAAGTATCAGAGATCTAACCAAAGCATAAAGTATATTCAAGGAAGGCCTTAGAGGGAGAGACCTCCAAGAAAGCGAAGAAATCGGTCAGATTCTCTAAGATTCCCACAATCCAAGAGGATCCACTCCACAAAGGAGAGGAAGAAGATGTCGAGCAACCAAAGTCTATGCTTGCAGCCTCTCTGCTCTTGTTGCCACCACCACTGCCACTGTTGTCACTCCTCCTCCGGCATCCCAAGCATTGCTTGCTTCCTATCCACCTGTGGTGGACATCTCAATTCATATTGCATCCACCTCACCTACTACACCCATCATGGTGAGGGATTCTTCCTTTGCAACCACTTCTCCACTCTCTTCCTCCTCAATGTCTCCATCAACCGCAATTCCCTTGGCCTCCACAAAAATAATGCCCACATTCACTCTTCCAAAAGCTTTTTCTAGAAATATGCAAAACATACCTATGGAGCTCTCTAGAATGCTAATGAACCCCACAGTGCAAGCTTCTTTAGATCAAGTTATGGCTAGTCTCCCTGTCCCTTCTCTTATCAAACCACCCAAAATGGAGACGACCATGTGGATATTTGAAAAGATGGAAAGATAAGAGAGGGAGGAAACTAAAGGAATGGATGAAGGATCTAAGGATGACTACCATGAGAATATGAAACATCAACACTTGGTCATCAATGAGGTGGTGCATGGTGAAGAAGGATCATAGTCCTTTGAGGAAGATATTGAATACCCCAACGCCAAATACATAGTGGAGACTCTCGATCAGGAACTTGAGGAAGATTTGGCTCAACAACTCAAGGGCATTGGAGAGGAAGTTGAAAGACAGTCATATGAAGAAAAGGAGACAAATGAAGATATGGAGGTATCCACAGAGCCTCCAACCAAGGAACAAGACAAAATCCCCAGTAATGATGAAGAGATGCCTCCCACAGGGGAAGAAGAAGAAAAGAAAGAGGAAAATAAAGAATAAAATAAGCCTAAAGAAGAGGGTAAAATGAAAAGAAGCCCTGAAGTAGAACTTCATACAAAGCTTGGGAAAGAAGAAGAAGGATAGGCATCTGAAGGGGAAGATAGCCCCAAAGAAAACATTGCTACCACTGAGTCACAAGAAGAAAAATCTATATTCATCTATGACTCAGATGAAGAGGAAGAAGATAAAACAAAGCAGGAGGCTTTGGGACATGAAGAAAAGTAGATCCAACATGCACGCCAAGAGAAAGGTGATCATAAATCACAAAAGGAAGAATCACAGATGCCTGAACGGCTGGAGAAGAAACTACAGAAGAAAACCCCCACCCTTATGGACCCTAGAGAGAGGCTAGAAGCCATCCTAGCATGAGCTCATATAGGAGCAAAGAAGGATAAGAAGCCAAGGGTCTAATCCCATATGATGGAGCATCAGGATCAAGGACCGTACAAATTGCTACTCCAATGATGAATAAAGGAGAGGGAGTTAGCTATAGTATCTCCACCATTAACCAGGGGACGGCCACAAGGGAACAAAAGATAGACTATCTCCAAGGATTTTTTGCCATGATTGTGCACCAAATGAACAAGAATCAATCCTTCAAGGAGTAGTTAAAGGCACTGGTGGTAGATCTTACAGCCTATATACAACAATGGTCTTCCACTGAAGAACTACCTACAACATCATCAACCAATCCTTTGTTGGTTTCCAAGTATTACATCAGTAAATTGGAGAGGAGAAAGAACTAGACTAAGGCCACTAAAGATTGGTTTCGTCGGGTAATTTACAACGAAGATATGGGCATTGGCCATGTTGACAAGAAAACAAATAAGTTTTGGGAGGTACAAAAATAACTTGAAGGCACATAGAAATTCTATACTAACTTCCCAGAACTATATAGGATTACGTATCCTAAACTTAAGGCTATCCTCAAGATGCCCAAGAGAACTTGGGAAAAGGAGGTGGCGCTGGAAAAAGATGACCACTAACTTTTTGAGACGTGGAAGCTAGGCCTCAATCACAAAAGAGAAGTCTTGGAGCAGGTGCTCCATGAAGTAGAGCTAGACATAGACTGGGTCAAGGAACATTGGGTAGCCTGTGAAGAGTATTTGAAGCTCATGATGGACTATGACATGCCCACCGTCGAGCAGATTCTGAGAAGATAAGACCATATTTCCATAAGAAGATGAAGAATAGAGCCACAAATACACTAACACCAAATTTTATGGATTTTTCCGCTAGATCTTTTGCCCAATCGGAGAAAGTGATCAAGAATATGCAAAAGAGTAACAAGGATTGGGAGTTGATTACCAGTAGATCTAGAAAGTTGAACTTGCAAGTGCTCCAATCCGACATAATGGAATGGAATAAACTTCAGGCGTTGATCAAAAAATTCGTAGGGTATGCCACGATGAAGAAGAATGAAGGGAAGCCAATTGTTGATGATGAGTTCCTCACTATGTAGCTACAGCAAAGGCAATCAGCTAGAAAACTAAAGTGCTACAATACCAAGCACTAGAGGACAAAATGGGCTAAAAGACAAGAATGTAATTTTAAATTGTAAAATATTAAGGGGTAGGTGAAACCCTAATCTGTAGTGAATCTTAGCCACACAATGAGATTAAATCTTGGCCATTCATTCCACTTTTTGAAAACTATAAATAGGGTGTCCTCTCATTTTCAAGGGAGAGTTGAGTTGTTGTAAAGACATGTTGCTAAAATTCTAATAGAAATTCATTGCTTTTGGGTGGATTCTTGAGTTTCATTCATGTTTCATGATTATTCTCCTCAAAATTAATAGATTTGAGTAGATTTACTTTGTTGTTCTATGTGTTTCACATACTTTAGTAGATTAGTTAGTGTTGTTCATTGATGCTGGAAAATTTTGATGTGTTGATGACCTTCCTTGTTCATGCTTTTTGTTGTTTACTGATGATAAATAGCAGTGTAAAGCTCATTTGAACATAGATACATTGTTGTACTCAAATAATAATTTAGGCAAAGTTCAGACATCATTGTAAAGCCAAATTTGATGATTAAAGTGGAGTTCTAGACTGTTGTTTTAAACTTGCATCAATTTAAAATCAACTCCAATACCTTGATAACTCCATTTGAAGAACCAATTTACCTTGAACTTAACACATGTAAGGCTGCCTTGTGATTTCCAGCAAATCACATCAACCAACTGAGACATTCCAAGCAAGTCATGACCTGATACCCAAGATACCTTGGGGTAATCTTCTGCAACTTGTTTGTAGGAGATTGCCTTTCAAGAGAGGTGATGCACTTATGCATTACTTGTCTTTAGAAGTGAAAAACACTCATCAACAGAACTAGTGCTAGAAGGAGGGCCCCTTTGAGTTAAGATGGATCGAATCGGTTCATTCTCCCCTAAAATATTTCATAGAATTTTAAGTTCCACACTGACCAAAGGGGAATTTCAAGAACTACACCTACTACCAAGTCTAAGAGAGCCAAGAAAGGGGAAGCCACTTCATCCTCTCCATCTGCTCCATCCCGTTCACCTCCATCCTCCCCTCTATTCATTCCTTCACACCATTCTCATCCTTCCTTTCCCACATCCACTTCCTCCACTTAGCCATCCCAAACTACCTTCCAACCGCTCACTTCCCACAGCTGGGGCACAACCCCTATCCCTGCCCTCCAAGTCTAGAGTGCAGTCCCAACTACTGTTGCCCCTGGGCAGCCCCAAAATCATATTGCACAATAGATACAACCTTCGCCTCCCCTCATGGCTTGGTTGGGAAATAACCCTTCTTCGTTGTCCTTCAACGATTACCATGACATGTCAAAGAACCCAGAGGGATTTTGCATGAAATTTCACCCGCGTGATCCACAGAGGACAATAGAAGAACACATTAAAATATTCCAGAACACATTGAAAGATATGCAAATTGATCATGAGGATGAAGCTTGTCGATTCTTTCATTATTCCTTAGGGGAAGAGGTCTTCTATTGGTACATCAACTTGCCAATAGGATCCATCACAACTTGGGACCTCTTGAAGAATGTATTCTTGCAGAAGTACAAGATTCCAATCAGCCCCCAAGAGTTATATCAGCAAGTCATCTCTGTTCACAGGGAGGTCAACGAACCAATTAGCTCCTTCAACAATCAGTTTCACCAGGCATTCATGAGATTATAGGCTCCATATGAGCTTAATGATGTTTCAGCCTTGTTGGTTTATTATGCTGCCCTAGAGAACCTTACAGTTGCGCTGGTGAAAAGGATGCACCCACCGCCCGCCAAGTTGGTGGATGCTTATGTTGAGGTGGTTATAGCCAACACCGACTTGGGGAAAAATATTTCCAGTACGCTGCCCTCTTTGGGACAAGTTGCTCATCCCATGTAGATTAAAGTGCTTACCAAAGCTTTAGCACATCAGACACCTCTCATGAACCAAGTTCTACAGTTGCCCATAGTTCCTCACCCAGGACCGCTAATGAATCAGGTGCCCCCAATACTTCACTAGTTGCAGCTGTAGCAGCAACAAGTCTATTCTTAGTAGTCTCAAGTAGTTGCATACCTACAAGGCCCTGAATTCCCACATGCGCAATAGAACCAACCAGTCTTCCTCCAGAACCAAACACCACAACCAAGTAATATCGAGAAGGATCGGTTAGATGAACTAACATAGATGATCATGAAAATTTCCATGGAAATGACACACTTGAGGAATCAAAATAATTAGCTACAAGCCTCCCAATGCAGCATCTAGGCCAACCTCAACCGAGACAATAGAGATAAATGTGATGTGGGTGCCTCATCTGGGCAGAATTATGAAAAAAGGATAGAATTCCAACCAGAACTTCAAAAGGAGACCTTCACAGAGGCAAAACCAAACATGGAACACAAGACCAAATAACAGAGGCATTCCCACCCCTCTTGACCAACCAACTAATATAGATAAAATGACAAGCGGGGTATATCTAGCCGAGACAACTTTATCTAGATGGTGTTGGATCCATAAGACAAATAGGAACTCAAATTTGGATTGCCCCAAGTTCTAGACGACTACAGAGATCTTTCAAGTAGAGGTCCATAACGTTGTTGATGGTGTTGGTTGTTGAGACATAGTTCCATTCGAGCCTAATGATTTTTTTGTGCTCGTAGTCAATGAAGCTTCGTTCCCACAAAGTGAAAACAACGAACCTAAAAGGGAGATCGTTTCCTCAAAGAACGAAGAAGTAAAGGAGGTAAGTAACGAAGAAAATTTATCTTAGCTCTTTACCTCAGTAGACAATGGTCCCATAGATGAAGAAGAGTCACGTGAGGATGAAGTCCAAATGTTTCACCAAAGAGCAACCCCGTACAAATTGAGAAGTAGGAAAATAGGAGGACCTTTTACAACCTCCACTCCACCTAACAACTTCAGTATCCCACCTGATCCAAATGCCAACAATAATCCAAGTTACCCCAATGTTCATACCCAATACTTTAACAAGAACAAACAACCAAATCAAGTACAAAACCAGTCTGTTGGCTCTTCACAAGGCAATTCCTTTGAGGCTGAAATTGAGAAAATGGGCGAATATGTAGCAGACAAATTCAAGAAAGTTAAGATAAGCCTATATGACTTCGAATTGCTTAAAGTCCCTACAGTTAGGAATGCATTCTTTAGGATGATTAATGGGACTGCTTCTTCCAATTCAGCACAAGAGATACCCGCCAAAAGAGTCTCTTTTGATGAATCACAACATGAGCCTATAATTCAAGAGATCATAGGAAAGAAAAAGGATGCCCCTTCAAATTAGCAAACTGGAAAGCAACCCGCTAAAGAATAGAGCCAAATGAAAACTAAGGAAAAGACAAATGAGAAAGATAAAAATCAAGTAGCTCAGGTAGACAAACCCATAGGTTTGTTTCAAGGAAAGTTAGAAATGCCTCCCTCACAACCATCAGAATATTTGGAAAGAAGCTACATAACTGTTTGCTTGATTTAGGAGCATCTGCCAATGTTGTGCCTCTTGTTGTATGCAAGGCTCTTGGAATAGTCCCCACTCCTTCCCAGCAGAAGGTGACTCAACTGGAAAAAACTGAGGTGAACATAGTTGGAGAAAGCAACCGTATTCCCATGCAAATTGTCGTAGACCCTAGAGTGCAACAAGTTATTGACATTCAAGTGGCAGATATCCCAAACATGTCTGGCATAATACTGGGGCGAGACTTCACCAGGGCATTGAATGAATATGCTGCAACAGACCTTTCTCACGTGTGGCTGCCATGGAAGGGACTACCAAATCAGATCTGCATAGATCAGGAGTCACGCATGAAATTCATGATCACAGAGTATAACAACACCAATGAGATGTTATTTGTTGAAACAAAATTGGGAAATTACTGCCTCGTGGCCTATCAAGAGGAATTAGTATTTCAAGAAGAGGGGGTGGTTGAAGAGATTTTTCTTATGTTGTGCAGCCCTCCTACTAATCTAGCTTATACGCCTCAGAGTACAGAAATGTTGGTCAAATCAGATGATGATGAATCCCATGGTGACAGTAATTTGGGATTATTGGATGGATTCCAGACTTTCATGGAAAAGTGTGTGCAAGATCAACTCAGCGTAGGAGTAAGAATGGATTTTTGTGAGCTCTTGTTACCTAGCTAGTGTAGGGTTCACAATGTTTCCCACTCATAATTTGAATGTTGTTTGTGTCAGATGAAAGTAGAACATATCAAAGGAAAAGTCACACCTGAAGAGGAGTTGCCTACAGGCCAGCCTACCAACAGTAATGATGAACACGTGCTATTGCCAGAAATTGTGGATATAAGTGTGCAGCCAAGGAAAGACGAATGTCTAATTAGCCATAGAATTAAAGAGGCCTCCAAGTTTTGGACATTGCACTTCGATGGATCCAAGTCCAAGGAGGGAGCGGGAGCTGGGTTTGAGCTCATTAGCCCCACAGGAAATACCTACTTCACTGCTCATAGACTCCAATTCTATTGCACAAATAACGTAGTAGAGTATGAAGCACTAGTTCATGGTCTTCTGATGGCCCTAAGGAAAAAGGTCAAAATGTTGCAAGTCTTTGGCAACTCAAAGTTAGTCATAAAGTAGGTTAGGAAATTATATTCTTGTCATGACAGAAGGTTAGCAAACTATAAGCATAGATTTTGGGATCTTTTAGAGAGCTTAGATGCATTTAATATTTAGTTAATCCCTCACTCCCAAAATCATACTGATGATGCCTTGGCCCAAGCAGCCAACACCCTTCAACCCTTGTCACTGTCTAGCCTCAAAAGACTCATTTTTGAGCTTACCTCAACCTCGTTTGTGCCAGACAACATTACCCACTTTCAAGTGTTCAATGATGATAAGCACATCTTGGACTTCATCACTAGTTTCGATGTGTTTGCAACTCAGATAATTGATCTAGTTGAACCTGAAGAGGCTGAATTAGATATAGAAGGTGTCATCAACCTTAAGACCAATACTATTCCAAGAGGTATGGTCTAGCTTGAATGGATATTTGACTTGGATTAGATCAAAGATCAAGATCAACAGGAAAAGAAGGATTCCATTAATAACCAGTGTGACAATCACAATCTTGGCATAGTCGAAGAGGTTAAGAATGTATTTATTGGAAAATAGTGCACGCTAGAAGAGAAGAAAGGGATCATTAATGCTTTGAGAAAGTATCATGATGTAGTTTCTTGGAGCTATGAAGATTTAAAGACATACGACACCTCGATCATCACACACACCATTCCTCTCAAGCCAGACGTACAACCATTTTGGCAATGATAGCGCCCCATTAATGCATTGTTAGAACCTATTATTTATAAGGAGGTTCAAAAGGTTCTATTAGCTAGAATTATATTTCCAGTCAGGCACTCCACGTGGGTGGCCAAATTGGTCCCGGTTAGGAAAAAGAATGGAGAACTCAGATTGTGTGTAGATTTTTGCAACCTAAACAGAGCTTCAGAGAAAGACAACTATCCAGTGCCCTCATTGGATGAAGTGCTACAGATAGTTAATGGGTCTCAAATTATGTCTTTCCTAGACGGATACTCTGGATATAACTAGGTGATGGTGCAAAACGAGGATAGATATAAGACAACGTTCACCACCAAGTGGGGGACCTTTGCATACATAAGGATGTTGTTTGGGCTCATCAACATTGGTGCCATGTTTCAATGTGCAATGGATATCACCTTTAAAGATCTGATAGGAAAATGCATCACCATTTACATGGATGATCTCACCACGTTTTTGAAGAAGTGGGGTGATCATGTTTCTGACTTATGCAAATTTTTCCAGAAAAGTTAGGAATTTGGGATTTCCCTCAATCCAAAGAAGTGTATCTTCGGGGTTACATAAGGTAAGTTGCTTGGGCATGTTATTTCAAAGAAATAAATCTGAATAGACCCCAAGCGAATTCAAGCAATACTAAAAATTCAACTACCAAGCAACAAGAAGGAATTAAAATCTTTCTTTGGAAAGATAAATTTCATCAAAAAATTTATTACATGCTTTGTTGAAATAGTCAAGCCACTCAATGCCATGCTAAAATAGGATGCCAAAGTTGAATGAATCCCAGAGGCGAAGCAGGCCTTTGAAGAAATCAAGAAAGAAATTGTTGATGCACACGTGCTAGTTAGTCCTGATTACCTAAAGCTTTTCTACATTTACTCATTCGCTTCAGACCATTCATGTGCCATCATATTGACTCAGAAGGATGATGAAGGAAGTGAGCACCCAATTGCCTTCATGAGTGCTCCATTAAAGGATGTTGAAATGAGATACCACAATGTGGAGAAGCAAGCATATTCCCTAGTTTGGGGAGTTAAAAATTTCAAAAACTACATCTTGCGGAACAAGGTGTTTTCCATTATACCTGACCCGACAATGAAGACGTTACTAATGCAGAATGAGTTAGGAGAAAGAAGAGGAAAATGGGTCACCTTGCTGTGGGAATATGACATAGATATTCATCCAATGAAACTAGTAAGAGGGCAAGCCCTCACCTGAATGATAGCTAAGATAGTAGTCAAAGAAGGACCCGAACTTACAGTCGAGCAATATCAACTTGAAGACGTCTCCCTAGGGGAGTGGTATGATGACATCATCTACTACCTGTTGCATAACAAGTGCCTGCCTCGTCTACAAGGAGTTCAAAAAAGTGCTCTCAGGTTGAAAAGCAATAGCTACATGTTGCAAGGGTCCATATTGTACAAAGGGAATCATGAAGGGATCATCCTTAGATGCCTAGGAAAAGAAGCAACGCGAGTATTAAAGGAATTTCATAAAAAAATTGGTACTGGCCATGAATCTAGCCCCTCCACTGCTCATCAAATAATGCGGGCTGGGTACTATTGGCTGACTGTGTTCAAGGATTCATATAATCATGTTTGAACTTGCCACATGTGTCAGACTGCCACAACCAGAGAACGAAATGATGTTGTCCCCTTGCAACCAGTCCTGGAGGTAAGACCGTTTGCGCAATGGGGTCTTGACTTCATTGGTCCGATAAGCCCACCATTTTTTGCAAGTCACAAGTACATTCTAACCACCTCTTATTAGTGTACTAGATGGACATAATCAATTGCATGTAAGCAATGTACCACATAGGTAGTTACTAATTTTCTTGAAAATTTTATTTTGAATCATTTTGGTTTCCCATATGCCCTTGTTTGTGATAATGGTCCCACCTTTTCCTCGCTAAAATTTTCCAGTTGGGCCTTTGATTATGGAATTTCCCTTAAATTCTCATCCAATTACTATCCCCAAGGCAACAACCTAGCTGAATCCACAAACAAGAACCTGATCACTGTAACCAAGAAGTTGCTCGATAGGAATCCCAAATACTGGCACACCTAGCTGTGTTTTTCCCTTTGGGAAGATCACACTTGCCATAAGGCCTCCCTAGGTGATTCCCCATTTCACCTCATTTACAACTTAGAGCCTGTGTTTCTTGTTCACCTCAAGATCCCTACCCTCCAATTTATCAACACTTTTTATGAAGAAGGGGATCGTCAAGAATCAAGTCAAGCTGAATTGCTCCACCTAGAAGAAGTCTGTGATCAAGCCATTAAAATTTTTTCAAGCATCATGGCGTGGTCAAAAGATGGTTCGACAAACGAGCCAAGGTTAAGGCCTTTAGAATTGTTGATTTGGTCTTATGTTGGGACAAGGCCCATGAAAAGAAAGGGGGACATGACAAATTCGACAAGCTCAGGCTTGGCCCCTTTCAAATTTTTGAAATAATAGGAGATAATGCTTTCCGCCTCAAGACACTAACTAGTGAAGAGGTCTCGTTGCCCGTCAATGGGCAGCACCTCAAGCATTATTTCCTTGCATGAGCTCTTTTGAGCTAGTATTTGTAAATACCTGTATATAGGTTAGTCTAGGTTTCCTTTGTTTTTTTGTTTCGTTGTCTCACTTTGCTTTCATTTTGCTTGTCTCCCGACCATCTTATTTTTCCTGAGGATTTTCCTTTGTTTATGATGTGGTGGTCATGTTCAATCTGATGAATGGTTCACTTTGTTGCTTGCTCTTCATGTTCTTTGGATAAATACTCACTCCCAACTATTGGTCTCTGATTTTTGCTATGGAATGGTCTCCTTATTTGAATTCCAACTTGACCTAGAACATGACCCTTAGTTGAATCCTCTCACACTCATCTCAGATTATGCACAAAATGCACACTAAATTATTTCTAAAGGGTTGTACAATGGGCTTAATGATGGCCTAGCAAGTGAAAAATCTTAAGTCTGCTCCAGTGACCACTGTGGTTCCCAAACCCATTGTAAGCTTCGATGCTTACACAGTTGAGCAAAAGAAAGAACATTAAAAGAAAATACATGAAAAGAGAAAGAAAGAAAGTGAGTAATGGAAATGAGGCAACTATGTGGGTGTGTGGAAACTCTATCGGGGCTATGGACACCTAGCCGACAGTAGAGCAATGTTCGTGGGTCACAGTGATAACTCCGTCGGGGCTATGGATGCCTAACTAGCAATGGGGAAATGTCCAAGTTACTTTTGGAGTTAGATAGTTTATGTAGCTTTCTTAGCTTGACTAATGGTTGTTTATCATAGTTTATGAAGAAAAGGAATGAATTCACCATACGCACACACTTCTAAGATGTTTGTGATTTGATTCAGTTAAGGATCTCGTTCTCTTTCGATTTCCTCAGTTCACTTATGGAAACTGGCCCTTGGTCTGCAAAACTAGAGATTTTGGGTTCTAAATGAGTCTTTATCCTTAGAACGCTCAGGAGTGTTCCCAACAAAGTCACCATTTGTTGTGCCTATAGCACACACGCCCCATTCGGAATGGGGACCCTCTCTTTTTGCTTTTTCAGGTCACTTTTTCCTTTGCCTCATTTTACGTGCCCCCTGTTTTGAGTCTTAAGTGGTCAAGGAGTCCTAGAGCTATCATCTTGAGTTGACCAAGTTTCACCACCTTCAAAATTTGTAAGTAGCTGGCCTTCGCAGAGTCCCTTTGGCAATTTTCCTTAGAACCTTAAAATTGTCGTCCTTGGGCCATTGCAGGTTTGCCCACGCGGGCTACATTGGGAAAAATTGTGTCTTGCCTTCGTTGTTTCTTACGACCGAGCTAGCATGTTCACCTACATTGCAGGATCCGTGGCCTTCGTTGTCGTTTCCTTTGCTGACCTACCAGACAATGAATAGCTGGGTGTCGTCCACCCTGTGGGCTCCGTCGTTCCCACCATCGACCATTTCAAATTTTGTGCTCACCAACTCCGCCTGTCATCGTACTGGCATTTATTGCAGGCATTTAATGACCAAAATTCTATAAATAGCAAGTTCTCACAAGTCATATTCACCGAAAATCCTTCTAAAACGTATCAGAGCACTCCTGCTTCTACCACCTCTGCACCCTTGTGGTCTCTTCGACATTCAAGCTTCGCAGTCTTCAGCTTCTTTGTGAGTTCTGTCGTGTCCTCCAAGTACATTTTCTATAGTCATCTCAGTTGCACATTTTTGATGAAATTTGTAAAGTTATTAAAATCTTGAGGAGAAAAAACCTTGAAACTAGTTAGAAAACCTCATTGTGCACAAAACCCATGTTTTAGAATTTGGAAATCTTTAGAAAATCGACACATTAGAACCATGTGGAACCTAGAGCCTCCATCACCATTCTTGAACTAGGGCCGTCGAGGCCTTGTGGCCTGCAAGAACTCCATCGTCATCACCTTGGCGACTTAAGTAATAAACTATAGACCATGACCATCGCCCTTTGCGATATCGTTCATGCAGGTGGATGCCTCCTTTTCATCGTGCCTTGTTGAGGATAAAATGAAACCAAGTAAAAGTGTGTCCCTCACCCCTGGTGGGTCCGCTTTTGTGGACTTCAGTGTGCAGGAGGACACTCATTGTTCGTCGTTTGAAAATGACCACCCAACACAGGCCCTTTAGATAGTAGGACTCACTAACGCCAAGGCTGCCAAAATCATTAAATGACAAACCGCATTGCGGGTATTCCGATGTGGGTCTCCTCATCTTTAGTGCCACTGTTTTCAAGGACATCATTAGTAGAAAGGTTGGTCCTTCCTTCCACCTTGAGGACCCTGCAGTTCCCGTTGCCAACCTAATCACTTGCCAATTTGTCTAAGGAATGACTTCCTTATGAGTACTCCACTGCAAGCTGTCATCCGCAGTTCGTCATTCCAAGATTACTATTGCTAAAACAGCCATACCCAACCTTCTACCTGCCATGCGGGGCCCGAGTCTGAGTCAGTCGTCTCATTCTTCTCGAAAGGTAATCAATGCATGGGTCTCCTACGGACCCGCTCATGTAGGTCGTTGCCATACATTTTTCATTCCCAAGTGGTTGATGACCTCCGTCCTTCCACTTCGTGAGCCCTGGCACCAAATTCTCTCAAGCCTTCATTAAAAATCATTAAGTAGCAATTGCATGTAGGCAGTCCAATGCAGGTGGTCGCTAATGGGCTGCCATCCCGATTTCACCGTTTCTAAATTTCCAAACCAAGCCTACCACCCGCTAAGCAGAATCTGACCTCCCTCTGACGTCTAACCAATAGTGAGCAAGTAATCCATGTCGATGACCTTTGCAGGCTCGATGGTACAAAACATTGCCTACAAGCCACTGTCTTGTCCCCACTGTCTCCAAACTGCTACCACCTAGCATCCTCCTGCAAGTCCCTACCTGCATCCAGTCAAATGACTTTAACTTCAAAGATAAATAGATGTTTCCTTCCAGCCTACAGATTCTATTTGCGGGATTCCATTTGAGGATTTCGTCTTTTCAACGCCGCTCCAAATGACGAAGTCCCTAACGGCTGAGACAATCCCTGCACCCGCATGACAAAATGATTGAGTTAGAACTTCTAAGACCTCACAAATGATCAAACCCACGTGTCCAAATGACTTAATACCTTGGTGGGCCCCATCATAACACATAAATCTTGATGTGGGTTCCCACATGTGGGTTGTCATGGCCTCTTCGTCGTCAGCCAACGACTTCCTCCAAAATAGCTGCCACCCCAAGGAAATCTGCATTGCCATATCTTACCTGAATGAAAGGAAAATGATGATCCAAGAGGAATGTTATGATCTTTAAATGATAAATTACTCGATCTAACATTAATTTTGTAGGATTTTTCTAACACTCCCTCTATTTTATATGAGAACATGCTTACTGCACCTTTGCTTGCAAGATTTATGGAATCAACTACAGGACCATTGGGGGCATCCATAGAGAAGGAAAAAGGGAAGAAGACTGCCAAGGCACCAAGAGGGAAGGAAGACAAAGACTAGATGAAATACAAATTCTAGGGAGTGGAAGTCACCTCCAATGTTACCACTGAATGGGATACAGTTATAGATACAAACCTGGGACAAGTTGATTTAGATGAATTCAAATAGAGGATCATTGCCAACCCCACAATGCAAAGAGAATTAGGAAAAGTGGATTGGCCAAGGTATCTGGATTTTCACCTACTCTCGTGGCTCCAAAGTTGGTGATGGCTTGTAGAGAAGCCTACCAAGAGAAAACCAGAAGAATTGTTGATCGTGACAGAAAAGTGTTGGCTGACTTGTCTACCAGGTCTATAGGGAAAACTTTCCACATCCCCACCTTTGACACTATGGAGGAAACAACAAAATAATATGTAGAAAGCACATGGAAAGATGACCCTCTAAGGTATAAGACACTAATTAATCAATACTGGTTAAAAGAGAATAGGGGCAGGACGAAAAAAAGTGCCTCAAAAACTATTCAGGAGTGATTTCCATGAGGACTACCATGATTTGGTAACCTTCCTAAGTAGAGTCATGGGAATCCCGACTATGAAATACTTCCAAGACTGGATGTTTTATTTTATAGAAGAGATTATCAGGGGGAAGATCAATTTGAATTGGGAAAGAATGATCAGCAATCTCCTGCATGAGTAGTTTGTAGCAGTTAGAAAGACCTCTCAATTTGGCTCAGCAACTCAAGGGCGTTGGTGGGGAAGTTGAAAGATGGTTCTTTGAAGAAAAATATGGGACAGATGAAGATATGGAGGTATCCATAGAGCATCCAACCAAGGAACAAGACAAAATCCCTAGTCATGATGAAGAGATGCCTCTCACATGGGAAGAATAAGAAAAGAAAGAAGAAGATAAGCTTGAAAAAGAGGCTGAAATGAAAAGAATCCCTGAAGCGGAACTTCATACAGAGCTTGGGAATGAAGAAGAAGAGAAGGCATCTAAAGGGGAAGATATCCCCATACAAAACATAGCTACCACTGAGTCACAAGAAGAAAAATATATATTCATCTGTGACTCAGATGAAGAGGAAGAAGATAAAATAGAGCAGGAGGCTCCAGGTCATGAAGAAAAGGAGATACAACATGCACACCAAGAGGAAGGTGATCATGAATCACCAAAGGAGGGATCACAGATGCGTGAATGGCTAGAGAAGCAACTACAGAAGAAAACCCCTACCCTTATGGACCCCAAAGAGAGGCTAGAAGCCATCCTAGCACAAGCTCATATAGGAATGAAGAAGGAGAACAAGCCAAGGGTCCGATCTCATATCACGATGGATGCATCGGGATCAAGGATTGTACAAATTGCTACTCCAGTGATGAATAAAGGAGAGGGAGTTAGCTATAGTATCTCCACCATTGACTTGGGGACAACCACAATGGAACAAAAGATAAACCATCTCTAGGGATCCGTCGCCACGATTGTGCACTAGATGAACAAGGATCAATCCTCCAAGGAGGAGTTAAAGGCACAGGTGGCAGATCTTATGACCTATATACAAAAATGGTCTTCCACTGAAGAACTACTCGCAACGTCATCATCCACTCCTCTATTTCTTTCCAAGGATCACATCAGTAAATTAGAGAGGAGAAAGAACTAGACTAAGGCCACTGAAGACTAGTTTCGTCGGGTATTTTACAATGGAGATATGAGCACTGGCCATGCTGCCTAGACAACAAATAAGTTTTGAGAGATGCAAAAATAGCTTGAAGGCATGGAGAAATTATGCACTGACTTCTCAAAACTATATAGGATTACGTATCCTAAACTTGAGGCTATCCTCAAGATGCCCAAGAGAACTTGGGAAAAGGAAGCTGGCACTGGAAAAAGATGACCATTGATTTGTTGAGACGTGGAAGCTAGGCCTCGATCATAGAAGAGAAGTCTTGGAGTAGGTGCTCCATGAAGTAGAGCTAAACCTAGATTGGGTCAAGGAACACTGGGCAGCTTGTGAATAGTATTTGAAGCTCATGATGGACTACGGCATGCCCGTTGTCGAGCTAGATCCTGAGAAGATAAGACCAAATTTCCATAAGAAGATGGAGAATGGAGCCACAGATACACTAATGCCAGATTTTATGGATTTTTCTGCTAGAGCTTTTTCCCAAGAGCAAGTGATCAAGAATATGCCAAAGAGTAACAAGGATTGGGAGCTGATTACCAACATATCCAAAAAGTTGAAATTCCAAGTGCTCCAATCCGACATAATGGAATGGAATAAACTTCAGGTGTTGATTGAAAAATTCGTAGGGTATGCCATGGTGAAGAAAAATGAAGGGAAGCCAGTTGTTGATGATGAGTTCCTCACTATGTAGCTATAGCAAAGGCAATCAGCTAGAAGACTAAAGTGCTATAGTACCAAGCACTAGAGGACAAAATGAGCTAAAAGACAAGAATGTAATTTTAAATTGTAAAATATTAAGGGGTAGGTGAAACCCTAATCTATAGTGAATCTTGGCCACACAATGAGATTAAATCTTGGCCATTCATTCCACTTTTTGAAAACTATAAATAGGGGGTCTCCTCTCATTTTCAAGGGAGAGTTGAGTTGTTGTAAAGACATGTTGCTGAAATTCTAATAGAAATTCATTGCTTTTGGGTGGATTCTTGAGTTTTATTCATGTTTCATGATTCTTCTCCTCAAAATTAATAGATTTGAGTAGATTTACTTTGGTGTTCTATGTGTTTCACATGCTTTAGTAGATTAGTTATTGTTGTTCATTGATGTTGGATAATTTTGCTATGTTGATGACCATCCTTGTTCATGCTTTTTGTTGTTTATTGATGATAAATAGCAATGTAAAGCTAGTATGAACATAGATCCATTGTTGCACTCAAATTTAATCTTTTATTCATGCTTTATGGTGAATGAATGGTTGAAAATCTGAATACCTTAAAGGATTGCACTAGTTTCATGATACTGTTAGTTGATTTGGTTAAGTGGAACTTAGTTTTATGAAGGCTTTCCATTGTAGCATAATCCATTATCACTGTTCATTGGTAGTTTCAAGTCTAGGAACTTCTTCCCTTCCCTACCCTTTTGATTTTTCTTTGAAATAATAATTTAGGCAAAATTCATGTATCATTGTAAAGCCAAATTTGATAATGAAAGTGGAGTTCTAGACTGCTATTTTGAACTTGCAGCAATTGCACATCAACTCCAATACCTTGATAACTTCATTTGAAGAACCAATTTCCCTCCAACTTAACACAAGTAAGGCTGCCCTGTGATTACCAACAAATCACATCAACCAACTGAGACATTCCAAGCAAGCCATGACCTAACACCCGAGAGACCTTGGGGTAATCTTCTGCAACTTGTTTGTAGGAGATTGGATTTCAAGAGAGGTGATGCACTTATGCATTACCTATGTTGAGAAGTGAAAAAACACCCATCAACAAGGCATAATCAGCATCAACAAAAAAAATTGTTTACCTATTGTTTGAGTGTGTAGTTTCAATTTTGGTTTTATTTTATATTTTAATAAATCTTTGCCAGTCAATTTTCAAAATTAAAGAACAATAACAATAGCCTATGTAAAATTAATTTGCATACTTACAAGGCTATTTATAGCTGGGAAACTTCAGTATGTGAATTTTTATTTTATTTTATTTGCAAAGACCTTTGGACAAGCTGCAATGAGAAGTTGAAGAGATACAATCAAACAAGAAACCATATGCCCAAGAGAGGAAAAGACAAGGGGAATGGTAGCAACAAAAGAAATATGGTGTGGGAAAAGGCATTGTTTAGAGGTAGGGGCCTAGACAAAAAAAATGGAAGTTTTGTTGCTGCTTTAGAAACTTGTGTGTGCAAGGAGAAAGTAAAGAAGACAAGCATTGAACATAAAAATCAAAAATTTGTTGCAGTTGAATTTTTTTATTTTTTTTGTTTCTATGCAAAGAGGATAGAATGAAGTATGGTGTGGGTTTTGGCTGAAAAATATGAATGAAATTTCAGTACCTAAGTTTGTATAAAGTGAGAATCAAACAATGAAGATTTTGATTGTAAGATAAATCTACAATTGAGTGTGAAGAAATTTGTTTGAACAGAGCAAGAAAATTAAATTATGTAATGTTATTGATTTGCATATGATGCCTGGAAAATTGTGATTGAAAATGCATTATATTTCTTTAAGTTTGTGGATTTTACTTTGTGTGAATTTGTGAATTGGAATAAATGTTCTTTGCTGCAATTTTCGCTCGGTCTGGTAAGACTCAACTTTTTGTTTGCGTCACTGAGTAGGGATATTATTCCCAATTACCTTCGTCAAACAAGAAACATGAAAATTTGGATGTATCTTTTTTGTTGATGGCAATTCAAGCTTGTAGGCAACACTACCTATCTTCAGCATGATTTGATATGGGCCAAATATTTTGGAGACAAATTTTTGTTCTTTGATTGTTGCTTCAGTGATATTTTCTTGTAAGGTTACAATCTCAAGAAAACCCAATCCACAACTTCAAAATTTCTTTCACTACAGTGCTAGTCCACCTTCTACTTCATTTGATTTTATACCATGGATAGATTATCTTTAAGTCCTAAAAGTACTTATTGTTAATGAATCATGTAGTCCTCCATAGTGTTGGTTTATTTTTAGAATATCAAACTAGTTCCTGAAACTATCTAAAAAAAATCCAATTCTTATACTTAATTGTTTCAAGGGGTTGGCCAACAAACAGGAGAAAGGTTTAAAAATTCTCTCATCTACACTTCAAGCCTTGTAAAACCTGGGAGGGTGGTTCTATGCAATATCCATTAGGATTTCATACAACTCATGAAAGATACTGCTTTAAACAAATATGTTCTCTTTATATGACCAAGACATATGGATAAACACACTTCAAGGGATAAATCTTGAAGTTCTATGCAATTTAGGTCTAAGAACATGTAAATAACATTATAGAATAAAAATAACAATAAGGTAAATTTTATTTTCAATTTTTTTGATCATGGATATGCAACTAGAGCATATGTTTAGATTGGTTCCATAATTCTAGGCAACCGAGTTAAAGAAAATGCAGTTGAATCCTAAACAAAAATTTCTACCTAGTTCTATGAAATCTAAATATCAATGCCTTACATTGACATTATTCAGAATCTATAATCAATTCTTCTTACTAATACTTGTATACATTTAAGACTACTAATATTCCTAATGCAACAATTTAATCTATTCCTTGAATAGAAGCTATAATAGAAACACTCATTTGCAAGAAATGTGCAAAGATGAACAAAAATAATCTTTGATCAATTTGTATTAATAACTGAAATGAGGTTTACATTTGAGGAGATAATAGACTAAAAAATTGTCATAATATGCACATGTATTAAACTAGCAATTTTATACAAAATTACCCATTACATTTATACCTTTCTTTAAAAATCATAAAATCGGACTGTACAAACCTAGAACATAGACACTCTCTACTTAAAACTTTTTGAAATCCTTGTAAAATAACCCTAAATTCCCTTCTATAGAAACAAGGGAGCAACAAGCTTCAAGCCATGGATAGATGCCACATTTTCATTTGACAATCTTATCCTAGGATCAGACAAAAAAAGACAATTGCCTTGCAAAATACAAAAGTAGCCTTCCACTAGAAGACAAAACAATTGCTTGGACCGTTGGAGGAGACATTCTTTGATACTGCAATGATGAGATATCAAATGATTTCCCCTTAAGGTTTCTCCTTCTGAACTAAGCACATATTCATTTTAGGAGGCATTGGAATTGATGTTGAATGGGCCACAAAAGACAAAAAGGTGTCAAAGCTACCAAGGTATGTGTAGACAACTAGGGGCATTGGATACCATGTCACTATATGAGTTGGATTTTTACAACTTGGAATTAGATGACAACAAAGGATTTAAACTCCAAGAAATTGATTATACTTTTCATCCCATCCCATATATGTTCTTTTTGAGGACCATTGAAAAGCAAGAACCTAATCAACATTAGACATATAATGTAAAAACTATGCATCCAAAATTGCATTGGTTTCCATGAAAAAAGCTTCCAAACCTTGATTTTTAGCAATCAACTTATCTATAGAATTTTTAAGCAAATAAATGTCAACATTGTTGTCATCACAGATGAAAAATGTTAGAGTAGGTTCAATGCTTTGAATCTTGCCTTCCATTCATCAAAATTCTTGAGCTCCCCATTTTCATTTATAATATAAGGCGTAATTTTTATTTCAATTTTTTCAAAATGCTTGAGTTTAGTTTTTTCTTTCTGTGTCAACTTGGCTATATATGCTTTCATCTGCCCTGCCAGCTTAGCTTGAATGTAGGCAAAATATCACCTAGCGCATTATTTTCATGTACAAATCCTTTGTGCATGCCTTGTAGAGATAAAATTCTAAGGATCCATTTAATTAGGATACTTCAAAGTCTATCCTGATCCCTAACCACTCTAGCAATAACATCCATGAGGTTAGTACAATCCCTATGGGATTCTTCTAATCTCTTCAAAAAAATTGACAACACATGCCCCAAAACATTGGATACAACATGGCTCATTTATTCATGTTGAATGTCATGAGCATTCTATACTTGCTCCTCCAGCTCTTTGACCTTTCTTAATCACTTCATTCTCTCTTATCAAATTGTCTGCAGGTTTTGTTGATGAACAATTTGCTTCCTGAGTATCATTATGAGGAGGTGTTTCTTGAGCCTATTGCATCTTCAATATGGTGTACTCAACAATGAGTGTTATATGATATTTTAATAGCTTATCATACTCCCTTTGCAACTTATTTTTTGCTATTTCTTTGAACTTAGTAGTATCTACTACTAATGAAGCAACTTCAAGGGCAGAGGTCTTTTAACATTCTATTACCAAGCCTCCTCTTACATCCTATGTTGCCTTTACAACTTGAGGCTTATTTGTGTTAGGAGAAAGGGCCCATATTGCAAGGGTTTCCCATTTAGGGTTAAACCCAAACCTTCATAATGTCAATTAAGCTTTTCCTATGAAGAAAAAACCTCTTCATATTTCCTTCTTATTCTTTCAAAATCTATTGCTAATACAATATCCCATTCAGGGAGTAATAGCAATCCACTTTCCCTCACTAACTTCATCCCTTCTTCAAAGGTAATATTCTTAGCATCAAAATTCATCTCAACTAACACCCTTTTAGAGACATCATCATATTGTGAGGGTTGCACATCTTCTTTTTCTCTATTGAGTTTCTAATGAAACTCCTCTCTTTTGGAGCTAATAACAAAGTCCCCAAATTCTTGATTCTTAAAAAATTCATCAACAAAGATGAAATGTGTACAAGTCATGGCCCTCATATCATTGGCTTCATCCTACTCATTTTAAAATTTATGCCCAATCTACATTGAGGCAATATAACCATATTTTCTCTATTAGAAGGAATTGCCTGATTTACTTTAGTTACATTTACATTGACGACTTCTTCTTCCTCAGGGTCAATAATTTAGTCAACCAAAGATGGTTGATCAACTCTTCTTTTCTTCTATGGATGTCCCCTTGGAGGGGAATCTGAAAAATGAATATGAGGGGAGAGTGGCACCTAGGGAGGATATGGTGGAGCTTCTTGAGGCTCACTCTAAGGGGTAGGCTCCCTTATTATAGGTCCCTTAGAACTCCTAACAAAAGAATAGACAAAAGGGTTTGTCTTAGGTTGATATGAGGGTGTTTCCTCCAAAATTGCGGCTTGTCCAACTACCTTAGAAATGTTTTTGAGGATCATTTGGATCCTATCAATTAGATCCCTTATTTCTAAATAGGCACCTTGATAGTCTATATTATTTTTTATCTTGGCGTCTTTTTCCTTTCTAAAGGCCACTCATTTGATCTTCCTGTCATTGGCCTCCTTATTATCATCACAATTTCTCAAAACATCCTCACCAAAAAGGATTTGATGTTGGAATGTTGACCTCTTAATGCTTAGCCTGACTTGATTGATGAATCCCTCAAGATCAAAGGATCTTGCAAATTCTTGGATCATCTTGTAAACTTGAAGCATTAGATATAATTGCTCCAATCCTTCCCTTGTGACTGAAATCAAAAAAGGTTGTGGCGAATGGGAAGAAACATCCCTTCTTCTAACCTTTGAGATGGAATTTTCTTGGGTCACTTATTTGCCACATTACCTCCAAAAATGTCAATTTGAGTGACAAATATATTGGCAATACATAAGGTCCAACAAGGCACCCATACACCCTTAACATTGTGGAGTTAGTGTGGAGGTACTAATCTCCCCAATTATGTTGAACTCCCAAATCAAGTACCCTATCCTTCAGTCTTAGGAAATCTAGAATTTCCTTTTGCAACCTAATTTCTCCAACTCCCAAGTGTGATAACACTTTTCTGACAAAATGATTCTCAAAAATTACAAATTTGGAAATATCACAATGCCTATCCCACACATAGGTCCATCATTGGACAAGAAGAAGATTTCCTTTGCCATAATCCATGTGAATATGTAATACCCTATCCCACTTCTTTCTTCCTCTATATAAGAACATGTGGCACAAGAGAGAGTACCATCTAAAATGTATCACCTTATTATTCTTCTTAACCTCAACTAGTTGCTTGTGGATGTCATTAGCTATGAATGTGGAAAAGTCAAATTCAAAGTTCACCAAAGGATTTTGAATATTAGCAGTCATGTACATGAGAGGAATTGATATTCTATTTTGACCATCACCCTCCAATACTTGACATAGGGCATAATATGTTCTGATGAAATAATCTTCAAAAGTGTCCTAGTTGAAGGGTTCCACCTCACTAGCAAATATTTTTACAAATCTTCTATCAAAAGCCTTCAATCTCTATTTGGGGATCTAATGAACTCTAAAATTGTTCTTGTTCTCTTAATAATTTTGTTTGAATAATTCAAAATCTATGACCTTGTTGGTAGCCAATTTTAGGCTAAAAACCTCAAAGATGAAGGCTTTATCAATTCTGATCAATTCCTCTCCATTAGTTGCTCTTATGACCCTCACATTTTCACCATAATTCATAGCTATGTTTTTTACCAAGTCCACATCCATGAATATGTTAGTGACCACCAATTACCCTAGGTCGTAAGTCTGAACATTTGAAATGGGAACCTTGTAAGCCCTTTTCTCGTACTAGTGTACAAATAATTCCCATTTAGTGAGAGGAATCTTGACATCTCTATATTCTCTTGCAATTTCAACTAGACTTGATGTTACACTAGGGCCATGGCCTCAGATAGCTTTTCTTATTGATCTAGGGAGTTGTGCAATGAGGCCCTCATCAAACGGTCTCTTTGAAGTAGAGGGTTAGTCTTTTGAAAAACTCATGATTATAATTTAGGTTCAAAACTAGGGCATTCTATGTCTAGTTCTAGGGTTTTGATATTTTCACAAAGTAAACAAGGTCTACAAGCTTTAATCATAAACCCTAATATCATGAACTTGATGAATCTTAGAGATAGATAGGTACTTGTTTTTCACCTTTTGAAACCCTAGTTTGTCATGAAAATGTTGGAGCTCCGCAATTCTCTTTTCAAACTCAATAGATGTCAAATAAGTTGGTGGTCAAGTTGAATTACATGTATAGAAGAAATCATAATGAAGATTTGATAGAAATCCATCTTGTCTATAATTACTCTTAGTTCACACAAGCCACGAGCCTCTGGCTATTCATTTTCCAAGTTTGAACGTGGTTTGTTGATCTTTTGATGAGAGGAAAAGATCTAACAATCAAAAATGATTTGACCAGTTTGAAAATAGTTGACATGCATTGACAGATATTTAGCCAATAAATCCAATCCAAATAGGATCACTTTACACATCACCAAAGATGGTCCATTAGAAAAAGATAGCTTAAAATTAGTCGACGTCATCAAACAATCCACATGGCAGCTTTCCACAATTTTGCAACTTGAAAATGGAGCCATTATAAAGAGCTTATAGACTCACAAAATCCTCCAGATATTTTTCCATGTGTCCTCATTGTGTTGCACACAATCTTAGCCGTTGATAACAAACTTCTAAAAAGCATTGAGAACACACCACGTGTCTATTTTCCACAATTTTGCGACCTTCATCACACGGATTCATGAAAATGCTTTTAAAAACATGGCACATTTTTGTCTTCCATGGTTTTGTACCTTATCATTTAACCTTTGTAAAGCTACTCGCAGACTTGTGAAATACCTTAAAAATGAGCCACTTGTCACACACTATTCTTTATAAAATACTTGTGGCTTCAAACAATGCTTATATGACACATGTACATTATTTAGTGATTCTGCAAACTCTCCTTTCTTTTAGTAGCATACCCCTTGTGGACTAGTGAAAACACTAAAATAATGACAATTGTCAATGCTTCTGTAGTTTTGTGGACTATTTTTTCCCTATTAAAATATTTCATGTGGAAGTGTAGAAAGGGCACATATGTGGTGGGGACCATATATTAAGTGCACATTGACTTAAGTTATTTGATTAAGCACATGTGGAATTCGTTTCTTAAGTGAGTGCTAGGGAAGAGACATAAGGGTCTGTGTGTGTGAAATTGTGGGAGTTAGTAAATCAATAATAAAACACACAAACATCAATGAGACATATTATATTAAAGATTTGAATCAAAGAACTAATTTATTTGCATTAAACAAATCTCTAAAAACATTCCATTGTTCTCTATTCTCAAGGATTCATTAAATCATTTGGCTCTCAGATTTTATATGTGTACTATGATTGTTAGAATGACAACTTGAGAAACGAGATGTTCAAAATACAAGAAATCTCAGTTCCTACATGAAACTATGTGATAAAAGCCATGATACTATGATAATGGTGATATTGAAAAATGGATAATGATGTTGCATAAAAAGCAAAAAACATTTTGCATATGCTCAAATATTAACTATTGATATGTTAAACTAAAATGCAATTACAAACTAAGACATAATTCTAAGTTAGAATGATAAAACAAGGCAACTTGCTAAATGCTAAATCATCAAATTCTAAATCCTCTAATGCTCCAAATCTATTCCTGCATAATAAGTTTGCTAAAAGATGTGATGATAAATGTTGTAGCAAAGGGTTGTATTTATAGGATTTTCAAAGCATCTTGTGATGTGGCAGCGATCAACGGTCCAGATTCAAACATGAGGGATGAATAGTGGATATGGAAGAATCAAGGAGGATGTTCCCTTGACCAAGGGCAACATGCCAAATGGGTGAAAGAATAAAGTGTGTGAGGAATAAGCCATGTTTTAAAAGTTTGTTGAAGATAAATGTAATTTAAATATTAGTCATATTTAATTACATGTGACATTTGATGATGTGGCCAAAAAGTGTTGTAGACATGTGACTAAATTTGAATTTGAAATTATTCAAACTTAGTGAGAAGATATTTAATTAAATAAAAACAAACTATAGCCATTTGTTTATTTAATTAAATTTAGAAGAATGTGGTTTAAGATGAAGAATTTTAAAAAAGTGTGAACTATATAAGTAGTTGAAATAAAAGAGTTCATTAATTAAATAGCTAGTATTTAATTAATTAATTGTCTTAACCGATTTTAGGTGTATACATTTTGCCCCTTTTTGAAGTAATGTGTTTACACGTTGCTTCAAAGAAAAATTTGCTACTGATGTCGACAATTTTTTTTTTTCAATGCCCTAGACGCTGATTTTCAAGCGATGACGAATATATGCCCCCTCGAGAGATAAATCGGTGATTTTTTTTTTTTTTGGATTTTTTGAAAATTTTGATGATTTTTCAATGATTTGATGATGATCTCAAAATTTTATGGTTTAGAAATGATTTATCTCACGAAAAATGATGTATAAGCCAGTAGGTGATGAAATTGATGAATTTTCCCCTTTTGAAAATAAAATAAAACAACCCCATAAAAATGCCACTTAATTAACCTTAAAAAGGTTAAAAAGAGTGATTAGAAGTTCATTTGAGCATTTTCATTTTGAAAACTTTCAGAGTGATCGAGTGATTTGTGCAAATTTGGTGAAATGGCGATCCCTTACCATATGCATCAGTTTGAGCGCGTTAGACATCACAACCACCCGACGGCGTACGAACCTCCGATATGTACCCCAAAAACCTCTGGTAATTTTTGCATTTCATTTTTGGTGCATTTTTCATGTTTTAAATTTAGTTTATTTTGTTTTAGCACATAGGATTACCACAATAGTGCATAGGTGAGTTGTAATGGCACATAGAATACAGTAGCGCTTAGGGTAAATAGGTTAGCGCATTGAATGACTGTTTTAACGCATTGGTAGATTTAACGCTTACGGTTAGGGGTTTAGCACATAGGGTTAATACATTAGCACATAGATGCATTTAGTGCATAGATTGCTCGACATAGCGCATTGAGTGATTGATGTAGCACATAGAATAAATCGGCACATAGGAACTTTGTTCTGGCGCATATGTGAAATTGTCCAGCGCATATGATAGTTTTGCGCATTGAAGCTTTGTTTTGGCGCATTGATAAATTTTTCTTGTGCATAGAGTTTTTCAGTGCATTGGAACACTATTATAGCACATTGATGATATTTAAACTAGATTGATGATTTTGTTGATTAGACTCCTTGATTTCGATGATGTTTGATTGCATCAGCCTTTGATTTGATGATGATTGATGATGTTAATAGATTAGATGTCCATTGATCTCATGATAGGTGAGATTCAATGATTGATGATGATAATTGCCCTCATGATAGGAAAGGATCAATGATAGTTTGATTGATTAATTGACCTCATGATAAACGAGGTTAAATTGATTGATGAACCTCATGATAGGCGAGGTTAAATTGATTGATGAACCTCATGATAGGCGAGGTTGAAATTGATTGATGAACCTCATGATAGGCGAGGTTGAATGATAGATTGATGCTCACGAGATTTGATCAAAGTCTCACCAGAGCTGATTAGATTGATAGACTGATTGATTTTTTGATTGATTTCGATTGATTGATTAGCTAATTTGCGATATTTTGTGATGATAGGAGCCCTTGACGAGTCTACAGATTAGGGAGTGTTTCCCTAGGACGTGGGATTTGATAACCCACCTATTGCAACCTGAGGTAGATGTTATTGCACGATGCAGATTATCGTCTCTGATAGATATGCCCTAGATTAGGATTAATAGGGGGTTGCTAACAGCTTTAGCAGAGAGGTGGCACAGTGAGCATAACACCTTTCATTTTCCCACTAGTGAGATCACAGTGACTCCAGAGGACGTATATCAGATTCTACAGATTCCTGTTGTGGGGGAGTTGGTATTATATGATTTTCAGGAGCAGGGCAGGACTGATGCACTGTGTAAAGTATTCGAGGATGATCAGATATGTGGTTACAAGATTCCTTGGAGGGATATGGTTGATGCTTATGCCACATTGCCTTTTGTTCTTCACAGATTTATTGGAGGGTTCCTTTGTCCTGATCGCAGGGAAAATGGACTTTCAGTTGGATGGGGGCGGATTCTGGAGAGCATGATTGCTCAGGGCACTAGATATGTGTGGGGATGTTGCATGCTCGTGCATTTGTACCATGACTTACACCAAGTGGTTTGTCTTCGCGGGGCTAGTTCATCAGCTAGGGTCACATTGCTTTAGGTCTAAGCCTAGGAGAATATAGCAGTCACATGGCTAGTTGGAGAGAGACAAAGACCTGCCATGAGACCGTATGTACATATTTATGTTGGTCCAGTTGCTCAGCCTAGGCTGGGAAAACTTGAGTACTGAAGGAGGGCACTAGATGATCTCGAGTTTGTCATATGGCGGCCCTATCTGGATTGTGAGCAGTGGCTAGAGGATGATATCGAGATACCTTATTTGTGTCAGTCCATGTACCTAATTCGGCAGACTTGGTTTATCATTGAGAGATTCTTGTTGCTGAGGGTATTGAGGCAGTATGGCAGAGTGTGGGGGATGCCCCAGGGTGTGGCCCATTATGCATGGTGACGGGTGGATGCTACAGACTAAGGACTTTTGTTGTCAAATGATCCAACTATGCAACATTTCCAGGGATTACAGGCCATCATTTGGGAGGTGCATCTAGAGATCATTGAGGAATCGATATCAAAGGAGTATGCACAGTACATGTTCTTACATCCATTCCCATGGATCACCATCCCAGATGAGCCAGTTCCATTGTTAGAGGAGGAGGGGAGGGCAGTAGGTCATGGGCACAGGCAGAGGAGAGAGGAGGAGGAGGAGGATAGCAGTGATGATGGGGATGGTGATGGAGATGGAGGTGGTGGGGATGATGATGGAGGTGATGGGGGAGGATATGAGGGTAGAGGAGGACTAGGTCCGGATGTTGGAGAGATGAGAGTGCCTTGCAAGAGGTGGCATGTGGAGATTCAACTACCCTTGTCGTAACAACAAACACAAATTGATGCATTACAGGTACACGTTTAGGCTTTACTAGCACAAACCTAAGGGCAGATTACCATACTGACAATAGAGAGGGATGTTGCAAGACAACAGGCACAATAGATACATGCCCAGCTTACCCAGGTCTAGGCCCAGGCTCAGACACAGGGACAAATGTAGGGATAGATTGCTACACTAACTGTTGAGAGGGATACTCTGAGATGATGGGTCAATCAGGCTGAGGGCACCATTGAGAGGCTACAGTAGGTTGTAGTGGTTATTGGTGCATTAGATTATTTTAGAGAGATTTGGTGTACCACACAAGAGGCAGAGTTTTACAAAGTGATATATCATGATGCAGTTCCTCTAGAGTGGTGAGAGAGCTATGCATAGTCCTGGTCAGGTAGGTCCCAGTCTCAGACCACTAGCAGGAGTATTACACAGTCACTTCTGGGAGATAGGAGAGATCCTGGTGCAAGTCCATCTGGTGGGGGAGGAATTGGTCCTCTGATGCCAACACCGTCTGGGAGGAGCACGACATAGCTCCAATTTATGATTTTCTGATGTATTGTGGACATGTATACACTGATGTATTTGAGACATTGATGATGTACCTCTTGATTCAGTTGAGACATTATGATACATTGCCATTTTTTATATTGATGTATCTCTTTATACCTTCGGATATCCTTGTACACTTTGACATTATGATTTTGATGTTATATATGACATGTGGCGATGATGATGATTGATCTATGTTCCTATGATGTTTATATGATGATGATCATGATGATTATGATGGATGCATTTAATTTCTATTATATATGCTATGCGATGTTCTATATGATGATGATGATGATATGATATGCTATGGATGCAAATTATGATGCAACTAATGTGTTATGATTCTATGATGCTTTATGAATGATGTCTATATGATGTATGTGATGGATCCTATTATTCCAATGAAATGTGATGCATTTTATATTTTTGCACTTTTCTAATGCAAATAAATAATGCAATGAATGGATGAATGATAGATGAAATGAGTATATGATGGTTTTGTATTTATGATGTTTATATGATGATTATGATGATTATGCAATGATGATATGATAATGCATGATTCTATATGTTTTATGCTATTTGAGATGGATTTGATTATGCAAATTATGTGTAATGTTTATGCTGATGATGATGTTGATCCAATTAGTCCTTTTTCAGTCTTGAATTTGAGTAATAACAAATTCATCTTCACTACTAGTTTTAGATGTTCATAACAATGGCATTATATCCTTTGTTATCTAGTCATGTTTCACAACAACTTTTTCTTCTTGGATATCTTACTCTGTTGGACATGTCTTTCAATCATCTTATGTGAATCCAAGATCCATTTTATAATAGGAGTAAATGGTTTCAATGATGCATCAAATTCAATTATGCCCCTATTAAAATAGAGATGTTTTTCTGCTTGGAAATCTTACTCTGTTGGACATGTCTTTCAATCATCTTAATGGACCAATTTCTTAATCCATTAATAATTGATTAAATGATTTGGGTTATGCAAGTGAGATGCAATGCACTTATTTTTGTGTTTTTTGATGTGGATATCATGATGTGATGCATAGATGGATGAATGCAAATGATGATGCAACTGATGTGTTTTCTATATGTATGCAAATTATGACGCAACTAATGTGTTTTCTATATGAGAATGATGTGTTTTTGGTAATGTCAAGTGTACATAATCCATGAGTGCCAAAGATAACATCATTGTCAAATTGTTACAACTTTGGAAACCCCATAGATACAGATGCAAACTAACATGGATGCAATCTACTTTAACCATATAGATCTAATATGCAAATGTTTTCATTCCTAATAGTCAATTTGTCATGATTTTTATCGTCATTGAGCCTTTAAAATGTTGAAAGTGAGTACAAGCATCGATGGTATAATTAGACCATGATGACTTGAGTACTACTTCCATGATTTTTGATATTGCAAGTTAACACAAGCATCTAGGTATAATTAAACTGAGATGACCTGAGTATTTCTTGCGCAAATAGACAAGAGTTAATCGTTTTCCTATGAAAATTTGGAATGTCATTAGTGATACTTTGTAGAGCACGTCCCGTGACAATTTGCACAGTAATAATGATCAACTCACAGACAACAGACAAAGAAAAATCATGCTCCTTCCTGGCTCCTCTAGTTCAATACATCATCAAGGTGCTCCAAAGATATAATATCAAAAATCAAAGTACAACAGCTGAACAAACATGCCAAAGTGATAAAGCCATGATTAAGAAGGAACATCATCCATTTAAAGTTTTCTTTGATTTGATCCATCTAGTTGTTTGATGTTTGATTTGGATGGTTGATGTGTTACTGATGGTAATTGATGTTCAATGTTGGGTTGCACTGTGATTGTTGTGTTTGTTGCATTGTCCTATTGTTGTTTTCCTGTTGGTTTAAGCTAAAAGTTTATTGCCCCCAATGAGTTCAGGATTTTTCCCCCAGTCTAGGGTGAGACACGACTACGATGCCAGGATATGTACATGAAGCTTTCCGATGATATGTAGAATGATGGTGAAAGCAAATGGCGAAAGCGAGTGGTCGGCATGCTCAAATAGATGGACCATCTAACCTATCACAAATAGTGTCTGTTGTCAGGTTTTTACTACTTGTTTTTATTGCACTTTTTTAGATTTTTTTATTTTTTTGATTTTATTTTTATTTTTCTCTTTTTTTGATTTTTTTTATTGTTTGTTGTCACCAAGACACCTATTTGTTAGGTTTTCATCAAGCAACCATTTTTTTAGGACATTTTCTAATTTTTTTTGTATTTTTTCAGGACTCTTTCTGATGCACTGGATGATTCAGGTATATAATTTCTTGAGATGCAAGTTGTTGAGGGGTCCATCAAACAAATCCCCATCAGGCATGGAAAAGTGATATGTTCCTAATATAAAGACTAATAGAATGAAAAAGGGACCTAGCCAGTTTGGTTCAAATTTCCCCTTCTTTTCTTGATCCTGTTGATTACGAGGATTTTCTTTTAGGACTAAGTCACCCACCTCAAATGTTCTAGGATTTACTCTGTGATTGTAACTTTTGGATATCCTCTACTGATAAGCTTTTAAGTGATCTAATGCATGTTGACAATGCTCATCCAATAGTTCCAATTTCTATAAGCTAGACACTTTGTAATCCTCATCTCAAATGATCCCTTTTAGTGACACACGAAGTGATGGTAGCTCAACCTCAATAGGTAGAATGGCCTTTGATCTATAGAATAGTGCATAGGGTGTGGCTCCTATCGAGGTGCAGATATTGGCTCTATAATCCCATAAAATAGGGTTCAATTGAACGTTCCAATCACATCCAGCATCGTTGACAATTTTCTTCAGGATTTTTAGGATGGTTTTGTTTGAAGCCTCTACTTGGCCATTTCCTTGTAGATAGTAGGGTGTAGAAAACCGATGTTGGATATGAAACCTCTCACAGAGTTCTTGGACATCCTGGTTTTTGAAAGGTCTGTCATTATCTGTGATAATGGATTGAGGAATTCCATACCGATAGATGATATAATTCAGGATGAATGATGAGATTTGTTTTCCTGTGATGGTGGTTAGGGGAATCGCTTCAATCCACTTCATAAAGTACTATGTGGCTGTGATGATGAACTTGTGTCCATTTGATGAAGATGGATGAATCTTTCCTACGAGGTCCAATCCCCACTGACAAAAAGGCCATGTTGATGCGAAAGGTTGTAACTCTTGTGTCAGTGCATGTATCAAGTTTCCATGGATTTGACATTTCTAACACTTCTTGACATATTGAAAGGATTCCTTCTCCATATCTAGCCAGTAATACCCCAAACATAGGATTTTCTTAGCTAAAGTTAGTCCACTTGAATGTGTTCCATAGATACCCTCATGAACCTCACGTAAAGTGATTTTAGCTTCATTACGCTTTAGACACCGAAGGATAGTACCATCAAGAGCTCATCGATAAAGCACATCGACTATTAGGGTGTGTCAAGCTGCTTGTCAGATAAAATTTCATTTTTGGTTTCAGGATAAATCAGGTGGGAGGGTATTATCTTTCACATAGGCATATATTTTCCCGTAGGTAGAAGCATCGACCTCGGCTAGATGGTAGATGACTTGGGATTCTAGGTTATCATAGGTGGGGTTAAACAGTTGTTCCACCATGAACTCATAATGGGCTCATTTCTCAATAATTTGTAAGAGAGAAGCAATGGTAGCCATGGCATCAATAACTTTGTTGTCGCCTCTAGGAATTTGCTCAAATTTTATCTCCACAAAGTACTTTTTGAAATCATCAACCATTCTTTTATATGGCATTAATTTGTCATATTTTGTTTGGTAATCATCGTTCACCTGATTAATGACTAGTTGGGAATCACCATAGACATGCAACTCTGTGATCTTCCACTCGACTGCTACTTTGATTCCAATGATCAATGCTTCGTATTTAGTTGTGTTGTTGGTGCAAGGAAACATTAGTTTTTAGGACTTGGGAATGGTATGTCCTTGAGGTGTGATAAACAAGATTCTTGTGCCTGATCCATGTTGGGTGTAAGAGTCATCAAAGTACAACATCCATTGTTGTGTTGACACTGTGAGGACATCAGTATCTGGAAACTCAATGTTCATCGAATGATTGTCTTGCAATGGTGCTTCAACTAGTTGATCCGCTATGGCTTGACCCTTGATTGATTTTTTGTCCACATATTGGATGTTAAACTCACTCAATATCATGACCCATTTAGCTAGTCTTCCTATTAGGGCAGCTTTGCTGAGTAGATACTTTAAGGGATCAATTTTAGCTATGAGTTTAATGGTGTGAATCAGCATGTAATGTCTTAGTTTTTGGGTAGCAAATACTACTGCCAAAAAAGATTTTTCGATAAAGGTGTAGTTGATCTCATAACCATTCAAGGTCCTGCTAATGTAATAAATTGCCCTTTCCTTTCCTATGGAATCTTCTTGTGTGAGTAAAGCGCCCAAAGATACTTCAGTTGTTGCAATGTAGAGTATTAATGGATTTCCTTTAGCTAGTGGTACCAGTATGGGTAGTGACATCAGATATTGCTTGAGTTGATTAAAGGTTGCTTCACACTTGTCATCCCATTTCAAAGAGACATTCTTGTGTAATAAATGGTTGAAAGGATGAGTTTTATCAGCCAGTTGCGCGATGAAGCTCCTGATAGAATGGAATCTTCCTTGTAAAGATCTGAGTTGACTAATATTTTTAGGAGGAGGCATCTCCATGATAGCTTTGACCTTTGCAGGATCCACCTCAATTCCTTTAGCCAATACAATATACCCCAACAGTTTAGCCGATGTTATGCCAAATACACATTTCTTGGGATTTAACCTCACATTGAATTTCTCTGGTCTAGTGAAGACCTTGTCTAAAATTTCTAGATGTCCCTCTCTAGTGAATGATTTGGCCAAAAATTCATCTACATAATCCTCCATAAAAGTGTGCATCATGTCATGGAAGATGGTTGTCATTGCTCTTTGATATGTGGCTCCAGAATTTTTCAACCCAAAAGGCATTACATTCCAGCAAAATGTGCCCCAAGGACATGTGAAGGTTGTCTTATCTTGATCTTTGGGTGTTATCTTTATCTGATTGTAACCTGAAAAGCCATCCATAAGTGAGAGCATTTCATGTCCAGCTGTCAATTCTACGATGATGTTAATTTTAGGTAGAGGAAAATCATCTTTTGGGAAATCTTTGTTAAGATCCTTGAAGTTTGTACATATCATGATGCTTTTATCTGGTTTCGAAACTGACACAATATTTGATATCCACTTGGCATAGTCAATAGGTCTGATAAATCCCACAGCCAGTAGCTTCTTTAATTTAGATTTTACCAAGAGGGCGATATGAGGGTGCATTTTTCTCAACTTTTTCTTTACTAGTTTTACCCCAAGTGGTAGTGATAAATGATGCATGATGAGCTCTGGATCTATACCTGGTGGTGCAGGAGCACCCAAGCTCTTCAAGGAACTCTTCAGGAGACAAGAGAATGCAGGGGTCTTGAAGACCTATCAATCACCTCAAAGCATCAATTATGATATCTTGGAGCCTATAATGGCCTTTGGAATGGGTGAACACATTAAAGAGGTCAAAAGTCCTAAGGGTCCTAATAAGGATCCTAGGACCAAATTTCAATGTAAATGGAAAAATCATGTTCTAGGGGTTTGATTAGTAATAAAATGCTTTAATTAGGTCAAATAAGGTTGGATATTCAAGATCCAATGGTTTTTAGATAATAAAATTTAATAAATTTCAAGATTGTAAATTCAAATTTTTGAATTTCAATTTAGGCGGGTAAATAGGTTTTAGGAGGTTTAAGCACTTTAATGGAATAAAATCAATGTAAAAAAGTTTTGTAAGTTGGGTAATGGGTTTATAACCCCAAAATATTCATTTGTACGGAGGTTGGGCGTTTGGAGAAGTGACTATATGGACTGCTACAGGAAATAGTGAAAAAACACAGTTTTCTTGCATTTTCTTGAGTCTTTTTGATGATCTATTGATTCCTTTTGAATTTCTAATCAATTGGATGGTTTAAGAACCTGTATTTACTTTCAATTAGCCTCTTGAATGATCTGATAGACGTTAGGAATCAGTTTTTGTAACATATTGCTGACTGTCCTCAAGAATAACACATAATTTTCACTAGTTTTGGTGGTTTTCATGGATGATTGATCCATTTCAAGGTAAAATTCTGCTGTGACCTGTGAAATGGATCATTCCTAACATGTAACATACATATTTAACAAACTAATGTGCAGGAAGAAGAATATTGAGGTGTACACCAAGATTTCACAATGCAAAGTGCTTGAAGTTGGAGGCTAGGGTATAGTAGCAGAAGATCTGCCTTAATGAGGGGAATGTTTTTGAGTTGGGATAGACTAAATATGTTTTCCTAATAGTGTAGAGTCAATGAGAAAGTTCTGGAAGTGATTGGAAGGTTAGTTTTCAAGAAGCCCTAGTTTTTGAGGCAAGTTAAGGAGGGTTTTGTGTTTGAGCATTCTAGAGGTGTCATAGAGGCCTAAAAACTTGGAATCCTTGGTTTTGAGTCATTTTAAGGGACTTTTGAAATTTTCATGGTCAAGGGTTGAGTTTAAAGAGGGGTTGCTTTGAAAAAGAGGCCTAATTAGGCCTAAATTGGAGGAAACAACATATTTTTGATTGGTGTGCTCCAAAACAAGTGCCATCAAGAATCTATTATGTTATGTATCATCACAAACCACATCTGGTTCAATCATTATTTTTGAGGTTCCTTTGGAAATTTTGAGTGCAAAGTCAAAAATCCTTCGCTAGAGGCCTAGTTGGCTAGTAGCCTAGTTAAGGTGAAAAATTGGTTTTGTGTCTAAGTCAAAGGGTTGGGCTTTGAAATCATTCAAAACAAGTTTTTTTGGGTCTCTTAAGAGTGTTCCTAGTATTTGGGTCCATAAGGAAGGCAAATAAGTCATTTGGTGCATTATTGAGGTTTGTCTCCATCAGAGTGCCTAGAAGAGTGGTTGAGATTGTGTCTTGCAAACCTTGAGAACTTTGTGTTTCTTTCAAAGTCCTAGACCCTCTGCATCACCTGGCATGTCAGCATAGGACCACACAAAATTTACTTTCCTTTCCTCAAAGAATTTAGTGAAGCTGGGTTTTTCCTCCTTTGTCATGGATGTCGCTAGATGTAGGGTCTTCACTGTTTCCACTGTACCAACATTGATGGATTGTGTAGGCTCAATCAACACTGAAAATCTCTCTTGATAGTTCTCAGGAAGAGTTTCAAATCTTCCATCTGTCGGTGCCTCGGTGAGGTTTTCACCTTGAGATGCACTCTTTATTTTTGCTTTTTCTTGATTTAATAGCGCCATTAGATGGTTTTCACTATTAGATGCATTTTTTATATTCATTTTGTAGCTAGAAGATTTAGCACTCCCCTTGTTTAAGTCCTCATTATGAGGTCCACTGGTGGAACATGTTTCAAGATTGTCTAAACAAAGGAAGTTTACGATGGCATCATCATTTGAAAAGACAGGTATGCCAAGCAGCTCATTTTGGTCCCAATCAATCAGTTTAGGGTGTATTAACGACAAAGAATCATCGGATTGGATAAGATCAAGAGGGGTGAGTGTCATGATGGAAATGTCTTCAGATTTTTTGATAGCAATATCGAGGTCTATGATGTTACTCTCTTCTGAAGTATCTATCTCACTCGAAGTATGATCATCTTCACTTGAGTCATTGATATGTTGTGATCCAATTTCAAGTGGTCTATAACTCGAACTTTGTCCCTTCGTACGTGTTGGTGTATACTTTTGTACCACATCAATTTCCTTATCGTGACAAGACTATTCAGAGAGGGAATCCCATTCATATTCATTGGAGTCTATTTCAGAACTATCTCTCAATTGAAGGATTCTCTCAACAACCTGTTGTCTGGTTTCTTCTTTTGCTTCTTACCTGTACCCTAGTCCTGTCTTGTCCTTTGAATTCATTGTGATGGGATGTATTGGTTCTATGATGCCTTCTTTTCTTTTACCAATAGGACCTTTTCCCTCATATCCCATCTTTTCCAAGATTATCCTGTCTTTTCCATACTGCTCTGTCAGTACATTTGAAGTGGATGTTTGTGATTGTTCTTCATCCTTGTACAACCAATTCAAAACCTCCTTGTCTTTTGATTCATCCACTAAGGTGCTTACTCTCACAAATTTCCCATCAAAGAGTGTGGTTGGTTGTGATGATTGTTGTCTTGATGTTGATGGTTGTCCATATGAATTAGGAGAAGATGAAAGTTGTGATAAACACAAGGATTGCTCAAATAAGTATTCCCCCATGCCTTTGTCTTTCAATTAGATCTTTTCAGCCTATTTTGATAAGGCATTGAGTTGACTTTCGTGATTCGATGGAGTAGACTCACTGATACCCTTATCTTTTGGCTGGTCCTTCTTCTCAACCCACTTTGACAAGGAATTAAGTTGTCTTTCATTTTTTGATGAGATATGATTAGGAGCTTCCCTATTATGTGGCACAAAAGTGTCGTGTCATTTTAAGTGTGTTGCAATATTGGGGATTGTTGGAATCGGCTACAATAGTGATTTCTTGCCTATTGAAAGGGAACTTCAAACACTGATGATATGTTGACGGTACTGTCTGCATCTCATATATCCAAGGACGTCCCAAGAGTATGTTATATGTGAACTCCTTGTCCAATACCTGGCATATTATATCTTTGACAACTGGGCCTACTTGAATAGGTAGCACTATTAACCCTTGGGAATATCTCTCTTTGTCATCATAGGCGTTGATTGTTATTTTTCTTCTAGGATCAATAGCATTCTCTGAATATCCCAGTGTGCAAACAAGTTTTAGAGTACAAATATTTAAGCCAGCTCCCCCATCTATTAGAACACATTTGATGCAATGTTTATGAATTAAGACCTCAATGTGGAGGGTAGCGTTGTGTGGATGTGTGATTGATACATCATCATGTTCGGAAAATGAGAGACAGTGCAGTGTAGTCAAATGACCCACCATAGTATGAAATTGAAAAAAATTTAGATTGTTCGGTACCGTGGTGGCGACTAGAGCTTGTTCTAATATTTCCTTGTGAGTGGATGAAATATTGAGAAGTTCTAATATGGATATATGGGCAGGTATTTTTTGCAACTAATCAACTATGTTATATTGGGTTGCAAGGACAACAGTAGTTGTTTTGGATGTGGGAGGGGTAGCTCCTTTCAATGTTACCTTGGCTTGTCCTCTTGTGATTGCATTGATCGGTGAATTGTTTTTTCCTCTAATTTTGATGACATTAATTCAATTTTCATTTGCTGCAATGTTGGTGATCAGATTTATTAGCACAAGGTCATTGATTTGATATGAAGTGGTCTCGATATCATGATGTTGATTTTCAGTTGTAGCAACGTTTCTTTGGTTCCTAATTTCGATGTCCTTGGTTTGATGTTCAACCACCTCAACACAATGAATGGTAGAATCATAGACATAGTTTATGTTTTTTCCTTTGGTATTTGAAGAAGAAGATTCCCCTTTTTCATAGTTGGGTAGAGGGTTCTTGAATGCTCCATGATCATTGTTTGTTTGGAGTCCTTCTACAAATATTGTCTTGTTGTCAATCAAGTCTTGTATCAAGTGCTTCAATTGCATGCAGTCATTGGTTTTATGCCCTTTGTTTCGAAGAAAGTCACAGAAATGTGCATCATTCCACCATGGAGGCTTAATGTGTGGCTCCCAATTTCTTGCCTCTGGTAATGTTATGGATTTAGCTTCAAGAAGTTCCTTTAATGTTTATTTTGATGATTGTCCCAAAGGTGTGAACCTTCTTCGATTTGAGGATGTTCAATATGATGGTGTTCTAGATCCAGCATTACCCTGATTGTTGTTTTGGTTGACATTTTGGTTGTTGTTTTAGTTGTTGGGTGGATTGTTGTTTTGATTAGTTTTGGTGGCAGCTGCTGTTAAGTTGAATACAAGTTTTGCATTTTGGTTTTCAACTATGCCATCATTGTTACCCACATTCTTTTTTCATTTCCAAAACTTTGGTTTGTCACCGCTGTTGTAATTGTTGGAGGAATTTGATGAGTTCTTTTCATTGTAAATTTTGATGACTCCTCTCTTGACCAAAGCCTCTTCGATTTTTATTTCATTTTCAATCAATTTTTCGAAGGTAGGTGGGCATTGTAATTCTAATATGTAGCTCATCTCATTATTTAGGTTGTCGATGAAGATTTCTATCTTTTCCTTTTCAGGTATGGGATGAGAATATCTTGTGAATAATCTTCTCCATTTTTGCAAAAAGATGAGGAACGATTCACCCTTTTTTTGTTTCAAGTTGCAAAGGTCTTTCATTGTTATGTCATGTTGAATGTTATAAGAGTATTGGGTGATGAACTTGTTAACCAATTCTTCAAAGGTGTTAATTGGTGATGTAAGTTTGGAGAACCATTCAAGACATTTTCCACCTAGGCTTCGTGGAAACAATCTCATCAAGTAAGTTTCTTTGTGTGCAAATTCAAGACTCGTGGTTCTAAATTCCCTCACATGATCTATTGGATCGATTTTACCATTGTATTTTTCATACTTTGGGAATTCGTAATGTTTGGGAAAAGGAATCATGTGAATAATTTGATCAAATGGATATGGACAAATGTCTTGTATCAAGTATCGTTTTGAGGTTCCCCTTTGCATATCAAGAATTTGTTGTTGAAGGTTCTTCATTTGATGAGTTAGGGCAACCACTTGTTCTATATCATTTTCAGGCTTTTTGGGAGGTGCTTTCAAGTGATTAACATCAAAGTCATTAGGCAATTTGACACCTTGTTTAGCTAGCATTAGTAAGTATTTTTCCCCATTTCTTTCGAAAATATTTTCTAAGCATTTGTGGAAATTTGGATCTTGTTCAGCATTTTGGATATCTCCTTAGTTATTTCTTCCCCTTCATTGTTGTGGATTCCATGGAAAGGATTCTCTTCAGCTTCAGCCATGGTGTTTTGAGTTTTGATGTTTTGAGTTTCGATGTTTGGAGTTTCAATGCTTTGAGTTCCAATGTTTTGTGTTTCGATGTTTTTTGTTTCAAGTTCTTTTTCCTTGAGTTTTTTCTTTTATAATCTTGTTTGAACAGGCATGTAATTATTATACTTTGACTAAACTTTGATCTTTGTTTGGAAGAGTTCCAAGGATTAAAACTAAGTCAAATAGAATGAAAAATTCTATTGATGAGGCTAAGTTTAATTTGATTATATAGCTTTGTTTCATGATGAGAGGATGACAAATCCTGATGATGAAACTTGGCTTAACAATCAAGGATATGATAGGTTTGATGATTTAGGCACTTTGAGATGTTTAGATCTAGGTTTAAATTGGAGAATTCCACTTGTAGAGGTCATTTTTAACAAGTTTAGACTTTGTAGTACCTGAGGAATGATTATGGGCTAAAAAAGATTCAAAATTTTGGTTCAAACTGGGAAACAAGGGATAAATTCAACTCTCGGGTTTTTCATTTAATGGATGCACTAAAACAAAGCCTTGATGCACTAAAAGATTCGATAGAGGTGCTAAAACAGAGAATAAATGCACCAAAAGATTGCTCAGATGCGCTATGAAACTGACTGCATGCGCTAAAACAGTGGATATGTGCGCTATAAGACTGCTCAGATGCGCTAAAAGACTGCTCAAATATGTTGAAACAGGGAATGAATGCATTATAAGATTGCTCAGATGTGTAATAACAATGAATGGATGCACTCAAAATTGCATAGATGCGCTATAATAGTGAATGGATGTGCTGGAACAGAAGATGAATGCACCAAAGAATGGTGTAAATGCTCTAGAATAAACAGTGTATGCGCTGAACTGGGAAAATGTCATAGTTTCTTGCAAGTTTTATTTTTTTTATTTTCTAGTTAGAGAATTGGTTGTTTCAAAGGATGTTTTCTGAATCAATATTTTCACTTCCAGTGTGTGATGTTTTGTTTGAAATTTGTTTAAAAACACATTGGTAAAACACATCAAACATGTACAATCTTAAGGTTGTGTAGGACAATATTTACTAGATTCCCACATGGATTTTACTCCAGTTGTGCCTACTTTTAGAGCATAATTAGAAGCTTGAACACACAAGCTCCCCCTTACAGTGCACTCACTTCTCGGGTCATCCAAGCTTCAGTTCCCATGAATCTCCCATGGCATACTTCTCATCTCTACTAAAAGCCGCAAAAATGTGGGATGACTTCAAAGGTTAGACATTTTGCGCTAGTAGATAGAATAGGGATTTTGGCTTGCTATAACAAAGGGTTCTAGTATAGGCATTCCGTTTGTGGGGGATCATCCATTCGGCAAGAGACTATTGTTTCCCTTCTTATCAAAACAATCCTCAAGATACTTGAACTTTCCTCAAGTACCCACATTTATATCTCGGTTGGAAGTCACTTGGCTTTAGTGTGTTACCGGTTGGGTCGTTCCCTTGGGTGATTACTTTTTCCCACAAGGCAGACCCTCTATGGATAAAACAAAATAAAAACGAATGGGTCTGGCTTTTTGGTCACCCAGTTAAGGGGAGAGCATATGCCTACCATTCATCAAGCACAAAAAACATGGTGTTCTTTAACCTTTTAATTAAACTAGATGCCTATCTTAATCAAAAGAAAGCATTCAAATAACTCCAACCCCTACGTAAATCATTAGTAGTTGCATAAGTTTGTCTTTGACCAGTGTATCACCCACCTGCAAGCAGAAAACAACAATTAGTCCTCGAGATTTTTAAGATTTCGTTAATTTCAATAGATGCGTTAAAACTATCATTCAATGCACTAAAAGATTACTCTAATGCGCTAAAATAACCATGTAATGTGCTAGATTAACTCATGAATGTGCTAAAAGAACTAATGAATGCGCTAAAAGAAGTAATCAATGCGCTAAAATATTGACTAAAAGCATTGAAAAACTCCCTGAATGCGCTAAAACAATTGTTGTATGCACCAAAAGAATTGTCGTATGCCCCGTAACAGTCCTCGTATGCGCTGAAATTATTTTTTGTATGTGTCGAAAGAGTTCACGACCGCGCCAAAAGATCACGTCTAACCTGTTCACAAAGACTTTTCCAGAAACTTGTTAAAAATGGGGTTGTGCCCCACGGTGGGCGCCAATTTATGTGTGTGTGAAATTGTGGGAGTTAGTAAATCAATAATAAAACACACAAACATCAATGAGATGTATTATATTAAATATTTGAATCAAAGAACTAATCTATTTGTAGCAAACAAATCTCTAAAAACGTTCCATTATTCTCTATTCTCAAGGATTCATTAAATCGTTTGGCTCTCAGATTTTATATGTGCACTATGATTGTTAGAATGACAACTTGAGAAACGAGATGTTGTTCAAAATGCAAGAAATCTAAGTTCCTACATGAAACTATGTGATAAAAGCCATGATACTATGATAATGGTGATATTGAAAAATGGATAAAGATGTTGCATAAAAAGATAGAATGATTCTACATATGCTCAAATATTAACTATTCATATGATAAACTAAAATGCTATTACAAACTAAGACATGATTCTAAGTTAGAATGATAAAACAATGCAACTTGTTAAATGCTAAATCATCAAATTGTAAATGCTCCAATGCTCCAAAGCTATTCCTGCATAATAAGTTTGCTAAAAGATGTGATGATAAATGTTGTAGCAAAGGGTTGTATTTATAGAATTTTCAAAGCATCTTGTGATGTGGCAGCGATCGACGGTCCAGATTCAAACCTGAGAGATGAACGGTGGAGATGGAAGAATCAAGGAGGATGTTCCATTGACCAAGGGCAACATGTCAAATGGATGAAGGAATAAAGTGTGTGAGGAATAAGCCATGTATTAAAAGTTTGTTGAAGATAAATGTTATTTAAATATTAGTCATATTTAATTACATGTGACATTTGATGATGTGGTCAAAAAGTGTTGTAGACATGTGACTAAATTTGAATTTGAAATTATTCAAACTTAGTGAGAAGATATTTAATTAAATAAAAACAAACTATAACCATTTGTTTATTTAATTAAATTTAGAAGAATGTGGTTTAGGATGAAGAATTTTAGAAAAGTGTGAACTATATAAATAAATTGAGAATTTATTTATAAGTAGTTGAAATAAAAGAGTTCATTAATTAAATAGCTAGTATTTAATTAATTAATTGTCTTGACCAATTTTAGGTGTATACAGGGTCCACTCAGTAACCTAATAAAAGGGGACGACAAAGGCATTGAGCAAAGGCCTTCAAATTATAACTTAAAGGTTGAGTAACTGAGACAGGTAGTCAATACTGAATTAAAACAAAAGTGTAACAACGTTGCCTAGACTTAGGGTTTTTTGTGGAAAACCCTAATGAAAACTTCAATAAACCCCTATAAAAAAACCTTTACAAGACATTGACAATCAGAATATGCCCAAAGGACCAATTTTTTTCACAAGTAATACCACATAGTGTGAACTCTTTGTGACTCCTTCAATGATGATGTGATGGAAGGAGGATGATATCCATACAATGCCATAAATGGAGACATTTTTATGAACTATGGAAGGAACTGTTATACCACCATTCTACTAGTTGTATCCAATCTACCCATTGAGATTGTTTATCTGAAGTGAAAAAATGTAGATACCCTTCCAAACACTTATTAACAACCTTTGTTTGCCCATCAGATTGAAGATGGTATGAAGAACTATGAGTCAATTGAGTACCCAAATATTTGAAATTTTTTTCCAAAAGTTACTAGTAAAGATATGATCATGGTCATTAACAATAACCTTAAGTATACCATGTAACTTTTGAATATTTTGTAAAGATGTTTTTTCCATTGTACTTGTAAAAGGATGTGATAATGCAATAAAATGTGCATAATTAGTGAGGCAATCATCTACTACCATGATTGCATTCTTACCATTGGATCTTGGAAGCCCTGTGATGAAGTCCATGGAGACCTCTTCCCAACATTGGTTAGGAATAACTAAGGGTTGCAAGAGACCGGCTATCTTAATTGTCTCCCATTTATTCCTTTGACAAACCAAATATTTTGCCACAAAATTTTGAACATCCCCTTTTACCCCTTCCCAAAATAAGTCTTTTTTGACTTGATGATATGTCTTCAAAAATCTTGAATGACCACCCATTGGGGGCTCATGAATCTCTGTAAGAATCTGTTGGAAGTGGATTCACTCTGAGAGGGGGGGGTGAATCAGAGTGATATAATTTTTAACTCTTAGAGCAAAATGTAAACTTGACTTTTAACTCAATGCAACTTTGTTTATGCGAGTGCAACTTGAGACTTGACTTAGCATTTAACACATATTAAAAGCATCATATGATATGTTCAATTAAGCTTTATGAACAATCTTGTTGTGCTTTTCAAAACATAACTTAAAGACTCCACAAAATATAACATTGCTTTACTTTTGACATACTTTTAAACATTCACACATGGAGCATAAAATACAGATCTCAATTTGCATTATAAAATACTTTTAATGATCAGATTTGCACAATTTACAGACTTGAGCAAATTGATGTTAATCTTTTGAACAGACTCAATGTATCATAACATTGACCAACTGAATGAGCACATTAACATGAAATTGAATGAGAGATAAAACACACCACATAACACAAAGATTTCCTAAGTGGAAAAACCCTCTTGGGGTATAAAAAACCACTCGCAAACTGATCATTTTATTCATTCAAAAGAGCAACAACTCTGTTACAATGTGGAGCACCAACTCCGTTACAATGTGGAGAACCAACTCCAAAAACTTTTTTGAAGCACCAACTTCATCAAAAACTCTAGATATTGCAACCTATTAGAACCTTATAACTGCAATGACTATCTGCAGTTACAAAATTACAATAGGCTACAAAAATGATTTTGCAATAATGCCCAAATCAAAATAATATTTGTAATACAATCAGAGATGAAAACAATATGATCCCACTTTTCTTCTTTACAGAATGATATTACAATGAACCATACTCTGTTCAGACTATTTCATCTCATCACACCACCATGCCATATGTTTTCTGCCAAGTATATATACAACATTTACAAACAGTTATCCATCCTTGTCAAAAACCCGTATTCAATAACCAGGGTTTAATAAACTGGTAAAACAATGTTATTTAATCATGTTACCCCTAAAGGTTTAAAGCATAACCATAGATATATCAATGAATTTCCACTGAAAATGATAAAACCCTTGAATAGACTCGGGTTAGTAAAAACGTGATTAATCCTTCACAAATTTATGATCTTCAACTTAATCACAAAAATAGTTACCTTTGAAGCCAGCACAAAACTTTCAAACTAAAAACAAAAATACCTATCAGGGAGGCCAAACTTTTACCAATTGATTGTGCAAACTTCTTATAACGTCCTCACTGAAACTCTTCCCGCTTTTAGCTTGGAAACCAGCTGTATACTGTGATCTCAAATCCTCCATGGTGGTGCAGCTAGGGATTAGACTTACAGTATGAAATGAAAGACATAACAATAACTTTTGTTTTTCCCTAACCTTTGTTTACATCGAACCCCCAAATCATAATACATAACTTTTGAAATCCATGAGTCAAAACGTAATAATTTTGAGATCCAAGGAATCCGACAATATGATGTGCCTTATCAAAATCCACGTGACACAATGAGCACCCAATATAATCCGACTATCCAAGTAATAAGTGTGTCGATAACCACATGCATGGAAAAGACCAAAGTCTCCAAAAATAAATGATAACCATCAAATGTTAATAAGTCGACAACATAATAATGACATGAGCCTGAAAAATATGGTGTCGGCCTTAGTGCTTTATGAAAGCACTTTTAAAATAATACAAAGTACTAAGTATTTCAACCCGATAGCACTATAAAATATGCTAAGTAATCAAAGTGCTTGATAATGCTATGTGTTAGCATTTAAAAATGAAAGCTTGAATACCATCTATAAATGAATAATCAATGTAACACTAAAACCTGAGTATGTACAACATGTAGTGTTGAGTCACAATGAAGTGTGAATTCATGCTATGTTCATGGTGCAAAACTGAATCTCAATACTATCAAGTATATGTGAATAAATGTATTCACCAAATGTATAAATACATTGAATCTAAATGTCAAAGACTGAACTGAATCAACAATATACCTTTGCAATCACTTGTAAGAGTTAACACTGCATCAAATAGACAACACCATGATCCTATGATCAACATAGAAACCTTTCATCTTTAGAAGCTAATTATGAAATTAAGTCAATCTGAAGCATATGAACCGGATGAAGACTTCATATATACCAACCATTGTGTCCTAGCCAGTGACACCAAGATAATGTGAAAGAGTCATGAATATATGCAATGACAACCAACTGAAGAGTGTATAGTAACCTCATATACCAATGATGCCAAATGAAATATCAAACTCAAGTGTCAAAGAAAGCATTAATATAATTCCAATCCAATATGCCATGTATCAAATAATGTATCATAACTGTTGACACCAAAAATTATGTGACAGCCATGAAGATCATCAATAGAATGCCATGAAGATATAATCAAATGAATCTTGTCAATGATGCCATGATCAACCTGATAATGAGCAATTGAAATAATATACCTATTGTGCAATAAAGAAGAGCCAACCTGTCCAAATGAAACCAATTGTTCCATGATCAACCATATAAATGATATCACATGTATATGCAAGACAATCTGCATATGAGGCTCAATATAATCAGTAACACAAATACATCAAATCTGAATGTAAGCAAAATGTTGTCCACTGAACCAACTGTACCAAGTGAAACCAACTGTGTATGCCATGTAACCAATACCAATCACCAAGATACCAAGCCAAGCCTGTGATCTCTGAAGCATGATAGGCAACAACCATCAACCTGAACCTGTCCACTAAATACCAAAACACCATTTGTGCCTTTGTCATCAAGGAAAAACAAAAGAGGGGTGAGAACAACAAAATCTTTGTTTGAAAGAGGAATTAGTGCAAAGATACTATCACTTTTTATGCCACAAAGTATCTCCCTTCCAAAAAAACTTATCTGAACTACTAGGATCACTCTGTAGTTGTTGAATGAGATTACTTGTAGCAACATCATTTTGCCACTTTGCTTTGGCTTCTACTACTCAATCTTCTCGTAATATTGAAATGACACAAAATAAAGCTTCATACTTCCTAGACAGTGCATCTACCACAACATTTTGCTTCCCATTCTTACATCCAATCTCAAAATCATATCTCAACATCTTAGTGACCCATTTTTGTTGTTCTTCAGAAGATAATCTTTATTCCAAAAAATATTTTAGGCTATCATGATTTGTCTTAACCTTGAAGTGTCTACCCATTAGATAAGGCCTCCATTGTTTTACTGCATGAAAATAGTTGGCATTTCCTTCACATAAATAGGTCTAAGTTGATTCTTGCCCTTTAATTGAAAACTCTCAAAAGAAATGGGCCTACTCTCCTGCATGAGAACTATGCCTATACTATTTTCAGAAGCATCACATTCTACAATAAAATCCTTGGTGAAATTTCGAGTGGAACTGGAGTTGTACACATAGCCTCCTTCAACATTTAAAATGTTGCATTAGTGGATTCGTTCCAGTGAAAATAATCCTTCTTCAATAAAGTTGTGAGGGGTGTTGCTATATGGCTATAATTCTTCACATATTTTCTATAGTATCCAATCAATCCCAAGAAACCCTTCAATTTCTTAATGGTCTTGGGAATAGGCCATTCCATGATAGCCTTAATTTTGTTAAGATCCACCTTTACTCCTTCGTGTGAAACTATGTGTCCCAAGTACTCCACCTCATTGAAACCAAAAGCACACTTGGATGGCTTAGCATAGAGTTTATGATCTTTGAGAACTTGTAATACTTGATCTACATGTTGCAAGTGTTCTTCCCATGTTTTGTTATAAATCAATATATTATCAAACAACACTAATACAAACTTCCTCAAGAATTTATTAAAGATGGTTCATTGGTAAGACCAAATGATATCACCAAAAACTCATAATGTCCCTCATGAGTCCTAAATGTTGTCTTACAAATATCTTCTTCCTTAAGTCAAATTTGGTGATAACCTAATCTAAAATCTAACTTTGTAAAATGCATAGCTCCATTCAATCCATCTAGCAAATTATCAATGACTAGAATAGGAAACTTATCTTTGATGTTGTATATGTTGAGCACTCTATAGTTTGAGCACATGCACCAAGTTTCATCTTTCTTCCGCACCATTACCACGGGCGAGAAGTAATCACTTTGGTTATGCCTAATAACTCTTGCCTCTAACATCTCCTCAACAATCTTTTCTATCTTACTTTTCTATATATGTGGGTGCCTATAAGGCCTGATGTTGGGTGGTTGGCTTCCTGGAACTAGTTGTATGGCATGATCATAATCCCTCTTAGGAGGAAGTCCTTTAGGCATATCTCCAAAAACAATTTAGTGACAATCAATTATTGCTTGTAAATTTGGATGGGTGGGAGCATTAGGTTGAGACTTCTAATGAATATAACTAGGCGACAAATCCATCAACTCCTTTCTTAAGCAACTTCTACATTTGATGAGAGCTTACCATTTGTGGGTTTTCCTTCATCTCTCTTAGCTCTAGTATCTTTCTTTTTTATTGAAATCTCATGAATAGTTCATCTCAATTCTTCCCAAAGTAGTAAGACATTGTACTTCCAAAATAATATATGTTGCACCTATGGAGATAGCATACATTAGGCGATCAAGGTGATAATCTCTCCTAGATAATTTAATGTTACGACACTTTTTAGAACAACTAACAGTACCACCATCTGCAATCAAGATGTAAAAATTTGGAGCTGAATTTATAAAATAATTTAGACGAATAGCCAACTTTTTGTTGATGAAATTATGAGTACTACCCGAGTCGATCAAAACTGTTACTTTCTACTTCTTTAAGAAACCCACTACCTTGAAAGTTTGTGGGGCACTAAAACCGAGAGTGCATGACAAGAAATGATTGGTTAGGGATCATTTTATTCATCATCTAACTCCTTATCACCCTCTAAAATTCGTTCCTTCTCTTCTTCCTCATTCGAACCTTCAATATAGAACAATTTCTTTACACTACATTTATGTCCTTAACTATATTTGTTGCCACAATTGAAACATCACCCTCTTACTTTATTCTCCTCAATTTGTTGTGGATTCAACCTAGCAAGTTGCAGTAATGAATGTATAGGAGATCTCCTTTTGTTGACATTTATAATCACTTGTTGCCTACTAGCCAAAAACTTCTCAACTTATCTTGCCATTACTATTGCATGTGATAAGGAGTGTGGTTGGTACAACTGTACTTCATATTTTATGTGATCCTTTAACCACCAAGAAATAGTCCCTTCAATTTTTTTTCCATCACATTCTCTAGTCTTAGAGAAAGAGTTTGAAATTGTTGAATATAATCCTTGACCATCCCTGTTTATTTTAATTTTGTGGCTATCTATAAAGTTATCTCCATATCGGGTAGCAATTTGCTCTTGAAAAATTGACCATGTGTTCACACAACCCTTCTTTCTATTCTCATCACATTATCAATGATACCAAATAAAATGATCTATGAGTTATGCAACTTTGTGGGTTGGCCACACATTGGTTATTATGGGATAGCTTAGATGTGGATTGTCTATATCCATAGGTGTTTTCATTGTTGATGCATATATAGTTAGTTGGCCTTGTCTCTGGTCATTTGTGCATTGGTATGTTACATTTGGATGAGATGATGTATGACTAGAGTGCTTGAATAGTTGGTTATTGGGACTTGTAACATGTTTTTTTATCATGATCTCATGGATAGCTTGGTTACATAATTCAATGGGAGCTTTTGACAATGATGTGTTTGTGGTGGTTTATCTTCTTGGTTTAGAGATCTTAGTTCTATTGTATTCTCTAGAGTTGATTGTATTACAATTGAGTGTGTATGGATGATGGGTGATTTTAATTTAGGGGAGTGGTCATTTTCATGTAATTGGAGATGTTGACATCCCGATTAGCCATGGTGGATTCTTGAAGTATTTGGTTGAGGTGTTAGTGTATGACTATAAATTTTGATAGTGATTCTTGGTTGAGAAGATGCTTGGTATTGTGCCATGGTGGAATATTGATCATGTTAGAGTATTTCATGATACAATTGCTCTTTGGAGCAGGACATGCTCATTGGGGCGTATGATCTTTTTTTGAGGAGTTGTCGGATCATGATGTCATGATGCATTTCTGATTTTGTAGTGAGAACTATGGCAATGATCTATTTAGTTCTCTTGTTATTGAGTAAATTGCTCATCTTCTTGGGAGTTTCATGGTAGTATGATATTGCACTTGGATTTTAGCATATATTGATCAATTGTATTTGCTCATGGATACTTGGAGACATGGATGAGGCTACCATTCTCTTGAGTTTAGAGACATATGTTAGAATAGTTACTTTTTGGAGTTTTCAACACGAAATTCGAGAAGCCTTCGCCTAGATATGGATGCAAGTTCATAATGGACCTACATAGGATATTGTTCCTAGAGAGAGCCATTGTGGCTTTGGTATATCTTGGAGAAGCAATCCAATTTCCCACTCTTGATCTACTTGATAGGTAATCATCTGATAGGTATTGTCCATCTTGTTTCTAGATACAACATATTTTATGCTTGATTTTATTATATATATGAATCTTGAACTATTTTTGTTAGCTCTAGAGCGTTCATTTGAGGAGGGTTTGTGACACAAATCATGACCAAGGGGTCTTATCAAACCATTTGATCACACAACTAACACAACATTCAACACAATGTAAACCAAAAAATCCAAACAAAAACTCGTAATAGTTTTATTAAATCCAAATTTAACTCCAATTTACTTTACAAACAAAATCTACTACAAAACATTACATACAAACCTTCATGATTAAATCCATATTTAACTCCAACTTACTTTACAAACAAAATCTACATTAAAACATTACATACCATAAAGTCCTTCATGACCTCATACTATCCATTTTTCCATCTAACTCTATTCATACTTATACGTAACACCTCTTCTTTTTTAAGATTAAATTTCTATTTTAAAACATCCAAAATAATAGACTTCTTTCCCATATTCCAACTCATACTACACTCTTTCCCCATTGCCCAGCATCTTCCTCTATCCTTCAACGATATTCTATATTCCATTCAGTTTCTCATTTAAACATTAGCGCCCCTCATACCATTTCCAAACATCATACTGCTACTGCTTTGTATAACTTCATCACGGCTCTCTTTTCTCTGATGATATTTTCTATTTTAAAAACCACACAAAACAAGGCAGATCCCTACCCTTTCTAACACCTCTCTTCTCTAACATGCCACTCCTCTCAAACTCCATTTTGCCTCCTTATAGCTATTTTTCTCTTGTTTCCCAAACATGAGCAGACTCTTCTTTAACTCCACGCCCCCCAACTTTCCTTCGTTAAGGAGGCATATTCTAACCTCCCTCTCCACTTAACCAAATTGACCTATTACCGAATACAACCTAAGTTCTATCACCCACAAGTTAGCCACTCCATTACCTTATAAATCATAACACCATGATCCTCGGCACATACGATATCACCCCCCTTGCATCCTAACTTTCAACCCACTTCGAACATTCTTCACCTTGAAATACAAGAAGGTAACGAATTTGTATGTCTTCCACACGTTTGTGTACACTAATACCATGTTTGGCATCCATTTGCCAATGATAAGTAAGATCACTAAAATGTGTTAGCGAAAGCACTACCAATGTTGGCCTAAAAAGGATGCAAGCATTGTATCGGTTAGTCTGGTAGTACGCATTATATTCACATACAACAGTGTCTTGTTGCGTTATACATAGGGGGTGGATTGACGTGTGTCTCTAACTATAGAACCAGGCAACTCAATGGTCTTCGAAGAGGGCTTGCCATTTAAAGAAATTGTATCCAAAATTTGTGGGTTTTAATTGTAACATTACAGAATTGAATGATTCTATGCAAACAGACACAAGAATTCACACATCTAAACCCTATATTGGTATATTCCTCTTTCCACGTGGTTTTATTTTTTTTTAATTATTCATTTAATAGATTTGGATTTTCATAGCCACATGGCATAAATAGTCAAGTAAAAGAATATGAAGATTTGCTTGAATAATGAGCAAGTTCAAGTTCATCCCAAA